>BEHA01000417.1:543022-653491 GCA_002897215.1 Eschscholzia californica subsp. californica
AGGGATCAACAACCGAGTTTGAGATCATGTGGAAAGTCGAACTAGACTCTAAGGGTAAGGCAATAGGCTCGGGGACCAAATCAAGGTCCATGGTTTCCTTAGGTAAATAGTCTGACAAACTATCCAACATATCACTAACTACTACGTCATCAATATCCTCAAAGGCATCTGGAGCCTCGCAGTCAGTTATAACATCATGTCTGGCATCTAAGACTGACTCCCTACAAGTGTCGAAAATTGAAAAGTTCAAAATAGTGTCAACCCCAAACTTGTTCATAGAGCCATCATCCTGAATCTCAATGTCTAATGTAGTCCTATCATGATGAGACGACACATGGTGAGGAAACGAGACAACAAGGTTATCAGTTTGTTCAAGTTCTTGGGTCCTCTCAGTTGATTCGTCGACATTTAACTTAGTACTAGGGTATGACGTATTACCCTCGCCATCGGACCTAGTACCCTCTTGAGTTTGGGGTGGTAAAACCCCTTCCTCGTCGGCTAATAACTGTGATGTAATCATCTGTACTTGATGATTTAAAGACTCAAACTGATGATTTAGAGACTCAAACCTCTGTTGTAACTCTTGTTCCATTTGTGTCTCTTCATGTTGTAACATCATTTCAGTCAGACGACTCACAGACTCTAATTGAGATCTATCTTCAAGAGTCTCTTCGTGATAAGGCTCACAAGTGTAATTAAATGAAGACTCTTGATAATAACTCCCACCGTACATACTAGGATCATACCTGCCTCTAAAATCATTGGTCTCAGAATAATGTGGACTATAAGGTCTCTCATACATATTTACTGTCGGACCATATCCATCACTAATTCGACCATCTCTACACATCCGTCGGTATTCTCCTAGGGTCATACGAGATCTGTCATGCTCAAATGGTCTACTCCCCTCACTAATCGAAGCATCCCTACACATCCTTTGGTATTTACCTAAGGTCATATCAGGTCGGTTAGTGCGGGGAATCCTCGAAATAAGCTCATCATCATCAACATCGAATGGGCAACCGTTATAAGAACGGGCCATGATCTCAGAGTATTCAAAGATGGTAACACATAATCACAAATGGGAACTAACAATTATAGAACTAAACAATCGCACAAAAGTAAGAAGGAAGAGATAGAATGCGATACTATCGACTTTTCGCTTTACTTCTCGATTCCTTCCTTTCCTTCGCTCCTATGTCTCTTTTGGCTATTTCCTTGAAATGGTACCTTTAAAAAAAATAAACTTAAGAAAATAGAAAAACAAATAAAGCAAAAATGTCTAAGTAAGAAATTAACACTAAACTAATGAACAAACAAGCAAACGATATCCTAACTACTAAACCTATCCCCGGCAGCGGCGCCAAAAACTTGATAGGCCCAAAATAGGTCTATTCCCGCAAGTATACGGGGTCAAGTTATAGTATTGAAAATAAGATCGAGTATCGTCCCAAGGGATAGGTAGGTAACTTCGGATATTGACGACGAGTTTAGCCCAATAATCAAAATGTCAATAGCTAACTTAGACTAACACACACACACACACCCCCCACTTCATAGATATGATGATTGATATGTAAGAAATAAGAAAACGAATAAAACTAAATAAACTAACTAAGAGAGAGGTAAGAAGATATCTAAGGTTATAAAATCCACCGCATAATTTCACTTTATAAAACAAGCACTTTATTACTTAAATCTCTTTTGTATTTACTCGGGATCCAATATAATGAACTTTTTGAATTCCGGATGATGTTCTAGATAAAACAATTTTATAATCACTAATTTTAATTGTCTACCTTATAGAGATTCGGATCACTTAACTATTATTCATCATCTAAAAAGCATACTCCATCTAACAACTTAACAAAAGTATGAAATATCTAATTATGAGGCATGAGTAATGGAAAGAAAATCCAATCCATATAGATAAACAATCAATAGACATTAAAGCACATCAAAGGATTTAATTAATCAAGAACAAGTATTATAAAGATCCAAAATGGGTTTCATTCACAATCTTAGATTGCTAAGTTAACTATACATGGAATCTAGAATAACATTCATTGACATTGTAAAATAAATGAAAATACTAAGAAATTAATGGAAAGAAATCACCAATCAAATTCCATAACCCCATGTATCTCCAATTTGTCCAAGATTTGCTCCATTTATGCTCAAGAATTTTACTCCAAGAAATCCAAGTAATAGCTATTTTATTGCCACCCAAGTAAGAAAAAGAAAGAGAAGGAAGAAATTAGATGTAGAAAGAAGAGATGAAAGGGGATAAAGATGATAGAAGAATATGGAAGAAAGAAGGAGATGACTATTAATGGAAGAAAGAATAGTGGTAGAGAAGAAGTAGTAGTAGAGAAAGATGGTAAAATAATGGAGAAAATGGATTTAGTAGTAGAGAAGAGAGAAAGAAATAGGTAAGAGGGGATTGAAAGAGGAGAGGGAGATAGAGAAGAGGGATATTGAGAGGGTTTGCAAGTCTCGAGAGAAATGAAAGAGGTAGAGATTTATTTATAGATGGGTTGATGGCTAGGGTTTTAGGAGTTAATTAGGAGAAAATGGGAGAAAGAGGGTTAAAATAGGAAGTTAGGGTTGCTTTCTACTCAAGGACTGATTTCTTATTGGTTGAACATAAAGTGAGACAAAAAGGAGGGGCATAAAAGTAATTTTCGGAGGGCTTAAAAGTGAAAAGAGGGACCACATGCTGCTGTCCGTTTTGTGCAATCAGGACGTGCCACGTCACCTGCTATTATCCCACCAGCCAGAATGGTGCCCGAAAGTGTCCCACTAGTCTACATTGTTTGACTCCAACTTTGACTATGCATATCTCACTCTTCCGGACTCCGAATTGACTTCTGTTTTCTCCTACGAGTTCGTCTCGGACTCTACTTTCCACTCGTCACTGACCTTGTCCAAATTTCCCAGAATACCCTTGTGTCCAAAAGACCAAAATGCCCTTCAAGTAACTTTTTCTCATTTTTAACCGTTTTTCACACCGAACTCCGCAAAAGACACCTAATCATAAAAACCAACCATTTTATTATAATAAAGACTCGAAACGAACTAACTTGGCTAAATTAAACGACTTAGATGGGACATTTTCATGACCCATCAGGTCACCTTCAAGCAAGCTATTCCCGCGGAGGAAAGAAAGAGTTAGTTGGTTGCTATGCAAGAAGAGACGGAGTCTCTTCACAAGAACAAGACATGGGAGGTTGTCCCATTTCCCGAAGGTAAGTCTGTTAATTGTTGTAAATGGGTGTACAAGAAGAAAGAGGATTCTTCCGAGATCAAGGGTACAAGGTATAAGGCAAGACTAGTGGCCAAGGGTTATGCACAGAAAGAAGGGGTCGACTACTATGAGATTTTCTCACCGGTCGTGTAACATACTTCTATTCGGGTGTTATTGAGTATTGTTCCTCACAGTGATCTTGAGCTGGAACAACTCGATGTTAAAACCGCCTTCTTGCACGGTGATTTGGAAGAAGAAATTTATATGGCTCAACCTGAGGGATACAAGGTTGAGAGTAAAGAAAATCAAGTATCTCGTTTGAGAAAGTCTCTTTACGGATTAAAACAATCCCCTTGCCAATGGTACGAACGATTTGATTTTTTCATGTTAAAGCATGGTTTTCGCAGAAGTGACTATGATTGTTGTGTATACATCAAGAAGCTTCGCGAAGGTGACTTTATTTATCTCCTTTTGTATGTGGATGACATGCTTATTGCTTGTCGAAGCATGGTGGAGATAGATAAGTTGAAATCTCAACTCAGTCAAGAGTTTGAGATGAAAGACATGGTTGCTGCAAAGAAGATACTGGGAATAGAGATTAAGAGAGAACGATCAAGTAAGAAACTGTACTTGAATCAGAAAGGTTACATCGAACGAGTAGTTTCTCGGTTCGGGATGCAGAATGCGAAGGCGGTATCAACACTTATGGCACCACACTTCAGGCTCTCGGGAAGACAATCTCCCACTACTTACGGTGGAGAAGGATCCTACGGATCGTGTACCATATGCTGGTGCAGTTGGCAGTTTGATGTATGCTATGGTGTGTAATCGTCCAGATATTTCACAAGCGGTCAATGTGGTTAGTAGGTTTATGACAAATCAGGGGAAGACACATTGGGAAGTTGTGAAGTGGGTCTTGAGGTACTTGAAGGGTACCGTTGATACGGGTTTGTGCTTTGGTGGAGACACATGTCAGGTAAGCGGTTATGTTGACTCAGATTATGTTGGTGATCTAGATAGAAGACGATCTACTACTGGTTATGTGTTTAGGGTACATGGTGCTCCAGTTAGTTCGATCGATGTTACAATCTACAGTTGCGTTATCTACTACGGAGGCCGAGTATATCGCTATGGCCGAGGGTGTGAAGGAAGTATTGTGGTTGTGGGGTCTTCTGGATGATCTAGGGATTAAGCAAGAGTGCGTAGATGTATGGTGTGATAGTCAAAGTGCGATTCACTTGGCGAAGAATCAGGTTCATAATGCTCGTACTAAGCATATCGATGTCAGGTATCACTTTGTACGAGATGTCATAGAGGGAGGTGTTGTTTCTCTCATGAAGGTACACACAGATGAGAATCCCGCAGACATATCGACTAAAGTGGTGACGTGTAGCAAGTTTCACATTGCTTGGAATTGCTACAAATCGGCTCGTGTCAAGTTGCCCAAAAGGGCGTAATGGTGACAAGGTAAACTTTATGTGAAGGTTTGGTAGAACTACGGTAGGCTTGATCCTGTAAAAGGGTACGTAGGCAGCCATGGTCAACACATGGTGCAGTCGAATGAAGTTACAAGAAGCCGATATATCTTACAAGGAGTATCCTGATGTTTGTCCAAAATTTGAAGTATATCAAATTGTGTACGAGGTGGAGAATTGTGAGAGGCGGTTTGAGAAAGATGCCAATTGTGGTTTGTGTAATTGGCTTTGTGTCAATTGGCGGTTTCAAATTGAGTTTTGAATTGGCACCATACAGGTCGTTTCTAACTGACACCAAATTAGCACCATATAGGCGGTTTCTAATTGACACCAAAATTTAGAAACCAAAGTAATTTAGAAATAAAAGTTCATTTTTATGGGGCTTGTTAAGACGGTGGATATACTATATAAATAGGGGGTTTGAGTGCTTGTATTTCACATCAACAACAAACACAACAACTCTTCTTTAGAGAGAGCTAGAGAGAGAGCAAGTGAGAGAGAAATTTTGTTCATGGTTTTGAGCGGTGTTTAATTTATCGGTCGTCGAAGATTTAATATAGAAGGTTAATTTCTATACTGTACCATCTTGGGACGAACTTGCGGGTTGTGTGAGCCAGTCTTCATCTATCCTTCAATAAAGATTTCTTCTTCGCCCGAGGACGTGGGTTTAAAGCCGAACCTTGCTAATTATGTTCGTATATTTAGATTTTGGCTTAGCTTTTCGATTAATTTTCATAATCGGATCAATTTCTAGGATAGGTTCGATAGCTTCCGCGACTTTTAGCTCTAACAAGTTCTATAATACTTTTTGTAGTTAATGTAGACTTAAATAATAGCGGTTCTTGCATCCGAAAGAAATAATTTTGAGTTAATTCTTATATGGCCCCCTACTTTGTGACCAGCTTCCATTATGGCCCCCAAATATCTGTAAATTCAAATATGGCCCCCTATTTTCATGGAAATGTCATAACTACCCTTCCCATTAATATATTTTCAAAATAAAATTAAAAACAAAAACCTAAATTCCACCTCATTTCCCTCTCCACCACTCACCTCTCTCCACGTCACCTCTCTCTCTCTCTCTCCAAGTCAGCACTCTCTTCTCCGATGAAGGTCGTCGGCCGGCGACCTTCAAACTAAAAAAAAAAAAAATTTTTTTCACTCATCTGTCTCTCTCTCTAAAAATTCCGGCAAAGGGGGTTTCCCTTCGCCGGAATCTGGTCTGTTGAAGAACAGACCAGATCTGGCATGTTCTTCAACAGACCAATTCTGGTCTGTTGAATAACAGGCCGATCTGGTCTGTTCTTCAACATACCAGAATAGGTCTGTTGAAGAACAGACCAGAATAGGTCTGTTGAAGAACAGACCAGATTCCGGCGAAGGGAAACCCCCTTCGCCGGAATTTTTAGAGAGAGAGAGAGATGAGTGAAAAAAAAATTAGTTTGAATGCCGCCGGCCGGACAATTTTCCGGCCGGCGACCTTCATCGGAGAAGAGAGTGCTGACTTGGAGAGAGAGGTGAGTTGGAGAGAGATGAGTGGTGGAGAGGGAAGTGAGGTGGAATTTAGGTTTTTGTTTTTAATTTTATTTTGAAAATATATTAATGGGAAGGGTAGTTATGACATTTCCATGAAAATAGGGGGCCATATTTGAATTTACAAAAATTTGGGGGCCATAAAGGAAGCTGGTCACAAAGTAGGGGGCCATATAGGAATTAACTCAATAATTTTCAACATTCTTTCAAAGTCATATGTATAGAGAAATGGCTTACAGCAATATGTTAGCTTAACATAGCATGCAACTTTGAATTTACTGACAGTCAGTGAGTTATTCGTTACTACCTTTTTTACCTTCAGTCAATATTTCTTCTTTTTAAAGATTTATATGATGTAACAACTTACTGTACAAACTATGCCTTTCCAGACTATTGATGTGCTCTTCTTACTTTTTTTCCAAAAAAAATTGTCCATGCTTTTTCTTAGAAACTCTCTTTATGTTCGATGTAAAGGTATTGCTACAATTTGGCGTCTCCGGAAACTGACACAATGATTTCAGATGAATAAAAAAATATTTCAAACAACCCACATTTTAGCGCAGAAGAAGGCGACGCGTCCCATGGAAAGAGGAAAGCAGTTGACTTTGAGACAAATGTCGCGTCTTTACCGTCTGTTAATCGGTCGTCCTCACCTTTGACATCAGTTGTTTCATCACCGTCCTCTGGTCCATCCTCCCCCGCATTGCCATCGTCCTCCTCACCTTTGACATGGTTACTCCAATACATATCCGATTATATATATTCAAAATAGTTCCGTGCTGGAGGCACGGGCTATAACCTAGTAGCAATAATTTTATAAACCTAAAATATATACAAAAGGTGTAATCGCATTGTTGAGTGAATATAAAATAATATAGGTGTAATTGTTATCCTTTTCTATCAAATTAACCAATTGAAGTTACTAACTATTTGATACATCATGAAATATGTAGTCAAAGTAGTATAAATTATATGAGTGCCAACATATGTCGTTATAAAAACTAGGGGAATTTGGCCAAAACTCCCTAAGAAATTATGACTTTGGTTAAAAAGGATTCATCAAAGTTTTTTAGGCTTCACCTCCCTGATGGCAATTATGTAATTTTCAATTTCAGTAAAAAGACTAACCTAACCCTAGTCTAAGAAAATACCTTGCAAACACTTTGCACTGCCTTGCAAACACCTTGCACTGCCTTGCAAAGCCTTGCAAAGCCTTGCAAACACCTTGCAAACACCTTGCATGGTTTTTGCAAACACCTTGCAGAGCCTTGCAAACAAATTGCAGAGCCTTGCGAACACCTTGCAGAGCCGTGCAAAAACTTTGCATGACTTTTGCAAATACCATGCACAACCTTGCGAACACCTTGCAGAGCTTTGCAAATACCTTGCAGAGCCTTGCAAACACCTTGCAATGCCATGCAAATGGTTTGCAAATTAGTTTTTGAATTGATTTAACATAAAATTTGTTACAAATTATTATATTTTGTCTAATAGAATGTTGTATCGAAAAACTAGCTAAAACCCCTACAAATTCATAATAGTCATTTTATAAGCTCGAGCACCATCATTTTACATTTCTTTGAAAAACTTCCAAAGCTTTCATGAAATTCTGAATTTGAACATAAATACCAATCATGATTGTCCAAGAAAAAATATTTCTCATAGGCATTTCATCTAACAACTTTATAGCGATTTCAACCAACCTAAGTCTTGTATAACCAACTAAAGTTGCATTCCAAGCAACAACATCTCTTTCAAGCATTTTATCAAACACATTGCTTGCATCAACTATACTTTCACAACTTCCATATAAATCCAACAAATAAGTTTGAACATAAACATCAAAACCAATAAATTGTCATCCATCATTCATAACTCAATGAAAATAAAGCAATGAAGAAGTTGGATTATACCTTGAAACACTATCAAATTCTCCTTCCATTGTAAGTATATAAAACTTTCTCTATCTAGAATTTAGAACCAAAAACTAGATCAAACCCCTTAAAAGCCTCTTCAAACAACAAGCAAATAGATTAAATCACCAAAACCTAAAAAACATCAAACCTATCTTATAGCCAAAATCGATTCAAACCCTAGAAATTCTTATCGGCGTCGACAATCCAACTCGGTTCGTTCATGAGAAAAACTCAAATTCTTGATTTATTAGTTAGATTATTACTAGGTATTTTTAATTGAATGAAGGGTATTTTTGACTCTTAAAAAGTTGGTGCCTTTAAAAATGTCCTTCAAGCCTATTTTGATAACTTACTTGGGGCCTAGCTAGTTAGAAAGATGGGTTGTCTTTTTAACAAAAAAATACTAGAAATTGGGCCGAAGGCCCAATTTCCTGTAAAAACTAAATGATGCAAATAATACCCTATTAATCCATGAGAAACATATAATAACAAAAACTCATACAATATTATAACAACACGTCAATACCAATATCCTTGTCATGATCAACATCAGCAAATTAAATTCTTAGTTGAAACTGTTGTGTATCCACTCTGAAAATTCAGAGGTTATAGGTTCGATTTACAATGAAAGTAGAGTCTATCATTAATTGACTTTTGTGAAGAGGTATAAAAATTTGAAGTAGGAATAAAATTTTGGTCAAGTTCGGGTGTCACGTAGCGTTCTAAGCTGAATCTCAGACGTCTAACGTTAGTTTTCAGGATCACATGCAAGAACTAAAGATGACTAGAATTGGATAGATTACCTTAATCGCTTTCTCACGAAGTAAATCTGAGACTTTTTCTCGAAGATAAGAGCTCCAAATTGCAGCTGCTCTACTTGAGACACCCGAGCAAGCGGAATCCCATACGTCTATTACTAATTTCCAGGATCACATGTCAGAATTAAAGATGACTACAATTGGATAGATTGCCTTAATCGCTTTCCCACAAAGTAAATCTGACACCTTTTTCTCAAAGATAAGAGCTCCAAATCGCAGCTCATCTACTTGAGACACCCGAGCAAGTTGACTTGATCTTTCTTCTTTAATGTCAGTTAGGACCTTATCGAAGGTTCAGAAGAATAACTCTTCTTCCTTTGACTAGATAGATAGGTTGAGAAGAAGAATAAATTTTTGTTGTATTTATATGGAAGTTGTGGATGTATAGTCGATACAAAGAATGTGTTTGATAAAATGCTTGAAAGAGATGTTGTTGCTTGTGTGAAAATCAATAACAATAATCATAGAGAAGAAGGAAGAGGAGAAACATTTAGGAGGCTATGAATCTCATTCATTGAATTAGGGTTACAACTTAACAAATATATACTAATGATAAAAGACTAAAAGGCCCTTAAAGGGCAAATTACTAAACAACCCCTAACTATTATATGTATTATTTTTAACACCCTCCCTCAAACTCACGATGCGATTTTGAAAAGTATCGAGAGTTTGCTAACTAAGCAACGAAAGCGTGGAACCGAGTGTGACTTGGTGAACAAGTCACTGCTAAATCAAATACTGCAAAACTGCTAAACCAAAATCCAATATCCGATACTGCCAACCAAAGTCCAATATTGCCCACCAAAATCCAATATCTGATACTGCCAACCAAAATCCAAAAACTCGATGTTGCCAACCAAAATCCAATATCCAATACTGCAAACCAAAATCCAATATTGCAAAACTACTAAACCAAAATCCGATACTACGAACCAAAATTCAATACTGCAAATTAATGCCAAACTGCAAACGGAGAAGAAGATGCGATCGTTGGAGAAAAGAAGATGCAAATGCAAAATTGCCCAAAGGACAAAGAAGATGCAAATACAATATTGCCCAAAGAAGGAAGAAGATTCAAATGCAATATTGCCCAAACGAGGAAGAAGATGCAAATGCAATATTGCCCAAAGGAGGAAGAAGATTCAAATGCAATATTGCCCAAAGGTGGAAGAAGATGCAAATGCAATATTGCCCAAAGAAGGAAGAAGATGCAAATGTAATATTGCAAACATTCAAATGCAATACTGCGCACAATCCAAATGCAATACTGCCAACATTCAAATGCAGTACTGCCCAAAATTCAAATGTCATACTACCCAGAATCGAAATGCAATACTGCCAATATTCAAATGCAAATTAAAGCCGCAAACAAATTCACTACCAACAAGTTCAATGACAAATCCAAAAACACTTTCAAATATTTCACTAACACCACTTCCTCCAAGTTCCAAAACCACCTTATCGAAAAACCACTCAACTCAAATCTTAGCTAAAATTACCATTCAATACCTCTTAAACCATTCAATTCAAAATTGTCATTCAATACCATTCCACCTTCTTTTACATTCATAGAATCCCGTGAAGAATAACGAAACCAATAACCAAACTAAACCATCTTTTTTTTTTTACCCCCAAAAATCAAAACAACACCAAACAAACTAGCTAAAGAAATACGAAGTAGAAGTGTAAAGTAACAATACCAGATCTGCAACAAGAAAATAATTTTCCGGCGGAAGCCAAACGGACCCTTGAAAACAAAATAATTTTCCTGCAAAAAATCAAATCCAAACGCACCCATCTTCTCCAAAGAAAATACCAACCAAACCTCCTGTTGAGTAGTTCAATACCACCCTTCACCTACCACCAATTCGTCCAAAAAACACTTCACAAATCTAACTGTTGAATCCAACCAAAGCAACAATACCACCCTTCTTCTCCAAACAATAACCCTCCAAATCCAAACTACTCTTCAAAACCTCCTACAAATCCTACTCTTCAAAACCACCTATAAATTCAACTCGTCAAAACCGCCCCTTATCTTCACATCTAAACTGCCAAAGAAATAACCAAAAACTAGTAGCTCAAAACCGCATTTTCCTTTAATCCAACAAAACCACCCAACAGAAAAACACCCAACAAAAACAACCTAACCAAAAACTTTTTTTTTTTTTTTTTTTCAAATCCAATCTACCAATCCACCCATCAAATCAACAACTAAAACCCATCTTCCAAAACCCGTTTCCTAAAACCACCCTTTTCAAATCCCATCAAAATTTTTAAAGCTACCAACAAATCTAACTCTTCAAGACCCAAATTAAAATTTTCAAAAACTACCAACAAAAATCAAACTACCAACAAACCCTACTAGCAAAACTACCGATATCTAAAAACAAAACAAAACCACCTTCATCTTGTCCCCTCTTCTAACTCAAACCATAAAAAAACTTCATGAACCATGCTCTAATACCATGTGAAAATCAATAACAATAATCATAGAGAAGAAGGAAGAGGAGAAACATTTAGGAGGCTATGAATCTCATTCATTGAATTAGGGTTACAACTTAACAAATATATACTAATGATAAAAGACTAAAAGGCCCTTAAAGGGCAAATTACTAAACAACCCCTAACTATTATATGTATTATTTCTAACAGCTTGGAATGTAATGTTAGTTGGTTATACAATATTAGATTGGTTGAAATAACTGAGAAGTTGTTTGAGAAATATTTCTTATTGGACAATCATAATAGGTGCTTATGTTTAAATTGGAAATTCCTTGAAAGCTTTGGAAGTTTGAAAGCGTTTAAAACATTGCAAGTTTTTTGATGAAATGCCTATAAGAAATGTTTCTTCTTGGACAATCATAATAGGTGCTTATGTTCAAATTGAGAGTTTCATGAAACCACTGGAAGTTCGCAAGGTGTTTGCAAGAAATATGGAAAGCAACAGTAGAATAAAAAGTGTAAATTTAAGAGCTTTAAATTAATTTGGTAACGGTTGTTGACCTTCTTTGTATGGCGGTTCGGGGGCGGAACTTCTGTTTTTTGTAAAAAAAATAAATTAAGTAATTAATAGAATAAAAAAATGTAACTTTAACTGTTTGAAATTTAAAATCTATTTAAAAAGATTAAGAGAAACATCTAAGCATTATGTAATTGTTCTAGCTACTCTTTCAAATCAAAAATGATTTGCAAAACTTTTACAAACACTGCAAGGTCATCATTGCAAGACCCTGCAAGATGTTTGTGAGGCATTGCAAGGGGTTTGCACAACTGAGTTGCAAGACAATACAAGGTGTTTGCAGACTAATGCATACTGAATAATTAACATATATGAGAACAAATTATCATAAGGAAATCACCTTCTATATCACATTCATTGATCAAACTATTCACAAACACATTCAAGGAGCTGAAACCTATGAAGTTTTGATGAGTCCTTTTAAACTAAAGGTCTAAAGCAAAAGTTTTTTAGCGAGATATAATCAAATATCCCGAAAGAATAAGACATTTATTGTAAATTTGAAGATAAATTTGAGAATTTTACTCTCAATTTTCCTAAATAAATTCCAAAAATACAATATTAGTCTGTGAAGATGATATATTCCAAAAACAGATACCTTCTTCTGTTATTATATAGACTATAGGGCACGGACAGTGACAAACACTTTAGTGGGATAAGATAGTTAAAAAAAAAAAATTATTTTAGATTATTTTTTACTAAAGAAAAAACTTTAATTTGAGTTTGGATATATGAGAAGTATTGCGTCATAATTTACCTGCGCATGTGGTTGAAAGATTAACCATCCTAATAATATGAGGTAAGTCGGTTATTTTTGTTCGTAAGAGTATATAGTGTCCACTTTTTTTGACTTAATTTTCAGTTGCATGGGCAAGATTATTAGTATTAAGCCTAGGAATTTTGGAAGAGTAAATAACAATACGGTGAGAGTTCATTTCATGTATGACACTAGGTCTCCTTTATTGGATGTGATTAATCCAATCTTCTCAGATGGTGAAAAAGAGATCAAGAGTAGTTATCAAAAAACTCCTGGTGCTATTTGTCAGTTATGTAGGATTGTGGAACATCCATTGAATAGTTGTCCTATTGTGGTTAACTTGTATGATGAAGAGCTAGAATCCAACCCTGATCCATAGAAGATGTGATGGCAGATGATATTCAGCTTAACCCAGAACCTCTTCAGCTCATTGCTCCCCCTCCTTCACCTACTAGTGGTGTTATCCCTCCTCATCAACTTTTTCAAGCCTCGGGTAAGAGAATCAGGAATATTTCTATGCCTATGTCTGAAGGTAATTCAAATCACTCCCGAGAGGATTCATTAGAGGATGGGACTTTGCTTGATAATGTGGAAGCTAGGAGGTTGCTGGAAGAATCTTTGATGCTTAGTCGTAGTTTGAATATCTTAACTAATGCAGGGGAAAGGGATGAAGCTACACTTTCAGAATCATCTTCTCAGTAGTTCTTCAGGGTGCTTGTTAGCCTTTTCTGTTAGTTTTTTGCTGTTTTGTGGGTGGGTGTTGGTGTTATATTTTAGGTTGGTTGCTTTTAGTCTTATATTAGTGGTTTAAGTTATCTGTAGTCTTAGTCTGGTTAATATCTCTACTAGCTGCTGTCCATAGTTGGACTTTTGGCAATATTGGTGGTTTTAGTAGAGATATAGATCAGACTTGGGGTGGTAGTTTCTGTCAAGTGATTGTGTTTTCGGTTTAATCTAATTAACTATTATGTGTATGTTTTCTTTTAGCTATTTTCAGTTCTAGTTTCCTTAGTCTCCTTTTCAGTCGTATTATTTTTAGCTTCCCTTTCTTTAAATTTGTAGTTGCTTTCTTTTCTCTTCTGGTCTTGCTCTCTCTGTGGTTTGGTTTTGGCTTGATCTGTCTTCTTTCTGTGCATTAAGAGGACCTGGAAGTGTTGTTAGTGTTTTTGCTTCTTCCAGCCAGGGGCGTTGGATTTAGAAGTGTAGAGGGTGGCCTTTATACTTTTGGTCTTTCCTGGTTGGAGTGGGGTCTCTTGGTTCAGCCCGGCCTTTAGTTATTTTAGCTTTGGAGGTAGACTTCAGAGTTTTGGGTTTTCTTGGACTAGTTCAGGTGGCCTTTAGCCGGTGGTGGGGTAGTAGCACAGTTTAGCTCTTGTGTGCCTTTAGTTCTAAGTTTGGCCCTATTAGGTAGTCCTTGCTTAGTTAGACCTTGAGTGCCTTTTTCTACCTGTCGTGGTCCAGCTAGGGTGGTCTTCTTCCCTTGCTGGCTGATAGACCAAAGCTCCCCTTGATCCCTCGGGTGCTCTTTCAATCTTGGGTGCCTTTAGCTCCTGATCTGGGCCCAGTTAGGAGAGTGTTTTCTTATGGACATCTCTATTCTAGCTTGGAATATGTGTGGTTGTGGCAACTTTGCCAACCGTAAACATCTTAGTAGACTCATTAAGGATCATAACCCGGATTTTGTATTCCTCTCGGAAACAAAATGTATCAACATAAATATTGATAAAATCCTGAATTTTAATACCATTCATAAGAAACATATAATTGAGCCGATTAATAAAGCTGGGGGACTAGCTATGTTCTGGTCCCCTCAATTTGACATTGATGTCTTATATTCGGACAATAATATGATTCATGTAAAAGGTACTAGTGAGGAGAACAATAATACTTTTTATATTACGGGTTTCTATGGATGCCCTTGTAATAAAAACAAAATGAAGCCTTGGGAAACCTTAGCCAACAAGGCTTATAACTCTAATCATCCGTGGCTTGTTATTGGTGATATGAACTGTATTTTTAACCAATCGGAGAAACAGGGAGGAAATCTTATCTCTCCTTCTATTATCTCTCAGAACAAACATACTATTAATGCTTTAGGCCTTCAGGATATTGGTTATGTTGGTTATCCCTACACGTGGTCTAACAAGCAATTCAAGGGTAATCTAATTCAAGAGAGACTAGACAGAGCACTAGTAAATTATAATTTGCTTACCAGATTCCCCCAGGTGAGGCTCACGCATCTCCTTACCCTTGGTTCTGATCACAACCCTGTCATTCTCACCAGTAAACCTATTTCTTCGTTGGGGCGTAAACCGTTTAAATTTTTTCGTACCTGGATGTCGCACCCGGATTGTGCGAAGTTCATCAAAGCCAACTGGATCATTAGTCCCAATCCTATCCAATTCAATGGCCATCAAGCTCTCTAAATGGAACAAAGAAGCTTTTGGTCATATTGATAATAATTTTAAGAATCTTACTCTTCAGTTACAAACCATCTCGGATGCAGATAAGTTCAATGAGATTTTCAACAACATTGAGACTCTTCTTCTGCAATAAGAGAGCTTGTGGAAAGAGAAATCGAGAATTTCTAATATTAATTTGGGGGATCGAAATACTCAGTATTTCCATGCCAAAGCTACCACTAGAAATCGTAAAAACCAAATCCATTCTATTAAAATTAAAGATAATTTGTGGACCAATGACGAGGCGGAAATATCCACTATCTTTAATACTCACCTACAGACTAATTCCACTTCTGCGGGTCCTGCCTGGTCTGATAATCTCTCAGAGTGTTTCACACCTCAGATTACGCTTGCCCAGAACCAAGATCTCATTAAGAATACCATTGAGAAGGAGATCAAAAAGGCTACTTTCTCTCTTAAACCGGGGGCTGCTCCGGGGCCTGATGGTTATCCTCCCCTTTTCTACCAGGCCAACTGGGATACGGTTAAGGAAAACATTATTCATATGGTGTCTCAGTTCTTCAGCGAGGTTTCACTCCCATACAAGGCCAATCACACTCATGTCTGCCTCCTCCCTAAAACTAAAACTCCTCAATCCCCGGCTGATTATAGACCGATTAGTCTTCTCAATACCACTTATAAAATCATTACCAAAATCCTAGCTAACAGGCTTAAATCTATTCTCCCTGACTTTATTTTTCCTTTTCAAGCTGCGTACATTCCGGGTAGGCAAATCACGGATAATATTATCATCAGCCAAGAGATTATTCATTCCTATAAGCATTGCAAAGGAGCAAAGAGCTACTTCGGACTTAAATTAGACATGTCCAAAGCTTTTGATTGGATAAAATGGAGTTATTTAGAGAAGGTTATGCAGCTGATGGGTTTTCACCAGAAGTGGATTGAGCTCATTAACACTTGTCTCTCTACTAGTTCAATGGCTGTTCTCATTAACGGACGCCCATAAGTGACTTTTAATGTGAGTCGCGACATTCGTCAAGGTGATCCTCTTTTGCCTTTCCTGTTTGCGATCGCTATGGAGGGCCTTAGCAGGCTTCTGAAGAAGCATAACTCTAATCAGACCTTCATAGGGTTTCCTGTGCCGAATTCGGAGCTCATTATCAATCATCTTCTGTTTGCAGATGATTGTATTATTTTCGGGCAAAATTCTCTTGATAACATCCACAATCTTAAACTCATTCTGAAAGAATTCAGTGATGCCTCGGGCCAAATGATAAACTACTCTAAATCTAACATCTTCTTTTCCAAAAATGCTCACCCTAAATTTTAACGGATGATCACTCGTGAACTTAAAGTTCATTATTCATCTGCAGGAGACAAATACCTTGGCACCAATTTGTTCATTAATAGTAAGTCCAACCTCTCATTTCTCAGATTCAGAGTAAACTCGCCAAATGGCAAACTCATCTTCTCTCTCAGGCTGGTCGCTCTGTAGTCATTTCGACTATAGCAGCGGCAGTTTCCCGATACCAAATGCAATGCTTTGTCATTCCTAAAGGCATTTGCAATAGCATTGAGTTCATTCAAAGGACCTTCTGGCGGGGAAAATCCAAAACTTTTCATACTCTTATAACTGGTCCAATATCTGTAAGCCTCGCAAATTTGGAGGCATGGGCATTCGTCTTCCTCTTCCTCTTCTTGACAACCAGGCCTTTCTGAACAAGATCAACTGGCGTATTATCAAAAACCCTCATGCAGTTTGGGTTAAAATTCTTAAAGGAAAATATTTGGGTTAATTCCGTTTTGGCCCCCGATTTGTGACCAACTGGCCGTTTTGGCCCCCAATTGTGTCCGGCAGTTCGTTTTGGCCCCAAGGGCCAAATTTTTTACCAAATTATCCTCGGGGGCCAAAATAGAAATATTTCTGAAAAAAATAATAAACATACAAAAGCCACATCACCTATCTCTTTCTCCTCCACTTCACCTTATCTCTCCTCCACTTCACCTTATCTCTCCTCCATCACACCACCTCCTCTCCACCTCACCTTTCTTCTCCGGCGGATGGTGACCGGCCGGAATAAAAATTCCGGCCGGTCACCTTCAACATCAAAAAAAAAAAATTTGTATCTTCTTCTTCTTTCTCTCTCTTCTTCTTCCTCTTTCTTCTCTTCTTCTTCTTTCTTCTCTTCTTCTTTCTCTCTCTTCCTCTTCTTCTTCTCTCTCTTCCTCTCTCTCTACCTACTGTCTGGCGAAGGGGGGGATCCCCTTCGTCGGACGTCTGGTTTCCAGACCGTGAAGGTTTGGAAACCAGACGTGCGGCGAAGGGGATCCTCCCCTTCGCTGGACAGTAGTAGAGAGAGAGGAAGAGAGAGAGAGAGAAGAAGAAGAGGAAGAAAGAGAAAGAAGAAGAAGAGAAGAAAGAGAAAGAAGAAGAAGAGAAGAAAGAGAAAGAAGAAGAGAGAGAAAGAAGAAGAAGAGGAGAGAGAAAGGGTTTTTTTTTTGTAAAGTTGGCCGGCCGGAATAAAAAATTCCGGCCGGCAAGTTTTCGCCGGAGAAAATGGGTGAGGTGGACAGAGGTGATGTTGTAATTGTTTGATGAGGTGGACAAGGAAAAAATAAATAAATAAATTACAGAAATGCCATGGGGTTAGAATTGGTAGATTGAAAAAAATTTGGGGCCAATTAAAAAAATTTTGGGGCCAAAACGAACTGCCGGACACAATTGGGGGCCAAAACGGCCAGTTGGTCACAAATCAGGGGCCAAAACGGAATTAACCCAAAATATTTTACTTAAGTCGCATAAACCCACTCCTCCCAAAGCTAACCATTCTTGGATTTGGAAATCCATCAATAAACAGTTTATACATATGCAGAAACTGATCTTCTGGGACATCAACAAAGGAGACAATATTGATATCTGGCAGGACTACTGGATCCCGGATCACCCTCCTCCTATTACGAACCATAATGAGATGAATCTAAAATGTGTTTCGCAACTAATGGATAACAGCACTTGAAACACTAATAGGTTACAAAGTTGTTTTAACACTGATATATGTAACTCTATCCTGAGCATTAATATCCATAGCGATCATGAGGATATTCCTAGATGGACGCTTACAAAATCAGGTAGTTTTTCAATTAAATCTATGTATAATTTTCTGAGAATTAGAAGTACTAACCTTATGCAGGATCAAACTGACTGGTTTTTTATATGGAATATGAATACTATTCCAAGAGTTAAACTATTTCTATGGAAATGTTGTACTAATGGTCTACCAGTAAAGGAAAAAATATGTAAATACATTGGTAACCAATTCTCTTGTATAAACTGTACCGATAACGGAACATTAGATCATGTTATGATGCACTGCACTTTCGCAAAAGCGATATGGTTTCATTATCAAGTAACAACAGATCATATAGACTCGACAATCCAATGGATCCACCAATGGAAAAACCTAGAAGAAGAAATTGGACTACTATATGCCAAAATTCTATGGTTCATATGGAAAGCTAGATGTGAAAACTGCTTCACCAAAACAAAACAAAATCCGAGACAAATCATTGAAAGGATAAATGCCACTTCTATCACGCCTATTAAGATTGAATCTTTTATACCTAAATTATGCAGGGAAAACTCTAAACAGGAAATATGGAGACCTCCATTGACACCATATCTTAAAATTAATGTTGACGCTTCTTTTTCCAAGACCTCAGAACCAGCCGGGATCAGTTGTATTATTAGAGATGAGACAACAGCTTTTATTATCGCAGCGGCAGACTCAGTACGAGGTCAGAATGCGGAAGAATGTGAAAGCATTGCCATACTATAAAGCATCAAATGGGATTTAGAATTGAACATCAACTACGCACATATCGAAAGTGATAACCAAGCTCTCATCCACTTTATCAATGGTCAAAATGTTAGCCTCCAATGGCAATCCAAAAAGATCATGCAACAAGTTAAAGAGCTCAGGGATAAATTTGACGGTACAATATTCACATTTATCAACTGGGAATGCAACACTCAGGCAGACTCTATAGCTCAATGGGGTAGAAGGAATGTTAGTAGAAGAATATGGAATGTAATACCTTCTTTTGTTATGGATGTATGTTAAAACGTTGTATTGGACCTTTTAGTTATGCTATGTTTTCTTCGTAAAAAAAAAGTAATTATATAGTGTCCACTTTTTTTTTTATGAAGAAAACATAGCATTACTAAAAGGAAACATACAAAGTTCTAGCATACATCCATAAGAAAAGAAGGTAATATATTCCATTTTTTCCTACTAACATTCCTTCTACCCCATTTAGCTATAGAGTCCGCCTGAATGTTGCATTCCCGGTTGATGAATGTGAATATAGTACCATCAAATTTACCACGGAGCTCTTTGACTTGTTGCATGATCTTTTTAGATTGCCAGTGGAGACTAACATTTTGTCCATTGATGAAGTGAATGAGTGATTGGTTATAACTTTCAATATGCACGTAGTTAATGTTCAATTCCAAGGCCCATTTGATGCTGCAAAGTATGGCAATGCTTTCACATTCTTTCGCGTTCTGACCTCATATGGAGTCTGCTGCTGCAATAACAAAAGCTGTTGTATCATCTCGGATGATACAACCGATCCCTGCAGGTTCTAAGAGCTTGGAGAAAGAAGCGTCAACATTAATTTTAAGATATAGTGTCGATGGAGGTCTCCATTTTTCCTGTTTAGTTTTTTCCTTGCAAACTTTAGGTATATAGGATTCAATCTTAATAGGCGTGATGGTAGTATTATTAATCCTTTCAATGACTTGTCTAGGATTTTGTTTCGTATTGGAGAAGCAGTTTTCACATCTAGCTTTCCATAAAAACCATAGAATTTTGGCATAAAGTAGTCCAATATCCTCTTCTAAGTTTTTCCATTGGTGTATCCATTGGATCGTCGAGTCAATATGATCAGTTCTTACTTGATAATGAAACCATATCGCTTTAGCAAAGGTGCAATGCAACATAACATGATCTAATGTTTCGTTATCGTTACAGTTTATACAGGAGAATTGATTACCAATGTATTTACCTATTTTTTCCTTAACTGGAACCATTGGTGCAGCATTTCCATAAAAATAGTTTAACTCTAGGAATAGTATTCATGTTCCATATAAAGAACCAGTCAGTTTGATCCTGCATAAGGTTAGTATATCTAATTCTCAGAGAATTATACATAGATTTAATAGAAAAGTTACCTGATCTAGTGAGCATCCATCTAGGAATATCCTCATGATCGCTTTGGATATTAATACTCAAGATAGCGTTACATATTTCAGTGTTAAAGCAACTCTGTAATCTATTGGTATTCCAAGTGTTGTTTTCCATTAGTTGTGAAACCCATTTGAGCTTAATCTCATTGTGATTCGTAATATGCGGTGGGTAATCCGGTATCCAGTAGTCCTGCCAAATATCAATATTGTCTCCTTTGTTGATGTCCTAGAAGATCAGATTCGTCATATGAATAGACAGTTTATTGATGGATTTCCAAGTCCAAGAATGGTTAGATTTAGGAGGAGTGGGTTTATATGAATTCGGGAAATATTTACCTTTAAGAATTTTAACCCAAACTGCATTGGGATTTTTGTTAATACGCCAATTTATCTTGTTCAGAAAGGCCTGATTATCAAGAAGAGGAAGACGAATGCCCAGACCACCAAATTTGCGAGGCTTACATATGGTGGACCAGTTAAGAGTATGAAAAGTTTTGGATTTTCCCCACCAAAAGGTCCTTTGAATGGACTCAATGCTATTGCAAATGCCTTTAGGAATGGAAAAGCATTGCATTTGGTATCGGGGAACGGCCGCTGCTATAGTCGATATGACTACAGAGCGACCAGCCTGAGAGAGAAGATGAGTTTGCCACTTGGCGAGTTTATTTTGAATCTGAGAAATGATAGGTTGGAAAGCAGACTTCTTGTTACTATTAATGAACAAATTGGTGCCGAGATATTTGTCTCCTGCAGAAGAATAATGAACTTTGAGCTCACGAGTAATCATCCGTTTAAATTTAGGGTGAGCATATTTAGAGAAGAAGATGTTAGATTTAGAGTAGTTGATCATTTGTCCCGAGGCATCACTGAATTCCTTCAGAATGATTTTAAGATTGTGGATGTTCTCAAGGGAATTTTGTCCAAAAATAATACAGTCATCTGCAAACAGAAGATGATTAATAATAAGCTCCGAATTAGGCACCGGAAAACCTATAAAGGTATTGTTGGCATTATGCTTCTCCAGTAGCCTGCTAAGGCCCTCCATAGCAATCGCAAACAGGAAAGGCGAAAGAGGATCACCTTGACGAATACCACGGCTCACGTTAAAGGTCATACCTAGACGACCATTAATGAGAACAGCCATAGAACTGGAAGAGAGACAAGTGTTGATGAGCTCAATCCACTTCTGATGAAAACCCATCAGATGCATAACTTTCTCTAAATAATTTCATTCAATCCGATCAAAAGCTTTGGACATGTCCAATTTAAGCCCAAAGTAGCTATTTGCTTATTTGCAATGCTTATAGGAATGAATAATCTCTTGACTGATGATAATATTATCCGTGATTTGCCTTCCCGGAACGTAAGCAGCTTGGAAAGGAGAAATAATGTCAGTGAGAATAGATTTTAGCCTATTAGCAAGGATTTTGGTGATGATTTTATAAGTAGTATTGAGGAGAGTGATCGGTATAATCTGTCAGGGATTGAGGAGTCTTTGTTTTAGGAAGTAGGCAGATATGTGTGTGATTGGCCTTGTAAGGAAGAGAGACCTCGCTGAAAAATCGGGACACCATATGAATAATGTCATCCTTAACCGTATCCCACTTGGACTGGTAGAAAAGAGGAGGATAACCATCAAGCCCCGGGGCAGCCCCTGGTTTCAGGGAAAAGGTAGTCTTTTTATCTCCTCCTCATTAGGGTTCTTGATGAGATCTTCATTTTGGATAAGCGTAATTTGAGGAGTAAAACACTCAGAAAGGTTATCAGACCAGGCCGACCCCGCCGAAGCGGAAATATTCTGAAGATGAGTATTAAAGATATTGGATATTTCTGCCTCGTCGTTGGTCCACACATTATCTTGAGTTTTAATAGCATTGATTTGGTTTTTACGATTACGAGTGGTAGCTTTAGCATGGAAGTACTGAGTATTTCTATCCCCCAAATTAATATTAGAAATCCTAGATTTCTCTTTCCACAGGCTCTCTTGTCGCAGAAGAAGGGTCTCAATGCTGTTGAAAATATCTGTGAACTGATCTGCATCCGAGATAGTCTGTAATTGAAGAGTAAGATTCTTGATATTATTATCGATGTGACCAAAAACTTCTTTATTCCATTTGGAGAGTTTGATAGCTAGAGAATTGAGCTTGTAATGGATGGGATTAGGGCTACTGATCCAATTGGACTTGATGAATTTGGCGCAATCCGGGTGCGACATCCAGGTGCGAATGAATTTAAACGGTTTACGCCCCAATGAAGAAATAGCTTTAGTGGTGAGGAGGATAGGGTTGTGATCAGAACCAAGGGTAGGAAGATGCGTGAGCCTCACCTGGGGAAATCTGGTAAGCCAATTATAATTGACTAGAGCTCTGTCTAGTCTCTCTTGGATTAGATTTCCCTTGAATTGCTTGTTAGACCATGTGTAGGGATGACCAATGTAACCAATATCCTGAAGGCCTAAAGCATTAATATTCTGTTTATTCTGAGCAAGAATCGAAGGAGAAATAAAATTTTCACCCTGTTTTTCCGATTGGTTAAAAATACAATTCATATCACCAATAACCAGCCACGGCTGATTAGGGTTAAAAGCTTTGGTGGCTAAGATTTCCCAAAGCTTCATCTTGTTCATCAAAGAAAATCAGAGTCAACTTAAGTGAGATACTTTTTATGCACCCTTTTTGTGATTTTAGAAGATTTTGGAATAAAGATGGTAGGTACCTACGGTGAAGAAAGATAAATACTCTTTTAAATTTTGATACCATAATCGAGTTTCCATGATTGATCAGTAAATATATTTAATTTTTGTAGACAAAGGTTTGGATATTTTTAGGTAATACATTGTTTATGGTGTCCTGAACTAAGCGTACTTTTGCACCAACTCGATCAAGCATTGGGTATTTAACCAAGTCGACTACTTTTTTACAGAATAAATTCAAATACATTTAGAACATTTGATTGCTCGAGCGTCACTATGAAACCTCAAGTAAATAGGTCTTGTAATTTGTTTTATTGGCTTTCGACCAATGCAGGGGCGGAACTATGTGTAGACTAACCCAGGCTATAGCCTGGGTTACGTCTTATAGGTTCCGCACCAAGTTACAAACATCCATAAGAGGTAGCCCGGCTGGTTGTGTTTTTGCCTCACGCACTTGGGCGCAGTGGTTCGAATTCAGGCATCAGCTTGATTTTTAATCTTTTTTACCTAAGGTTTTGATAAAGAATAATTCTCTTTTGGCCCCCAATTTATAGCAAAGTCTTGATTTTACCCTTCACTTAACCAACTGTCGCTTTGACACCTAATTGTGTCAAAATTTTCTTTTCGGCCCCCACTATTTTTATGTTTCCTCTCTTCCCTTTTCTTTTTTTGTCTTTCTTCCTTTTCCATTTATTTTTCTATTATAACTTCAACCTCCATCATAGGCCTCTCCCCTACTTCTTAGGGAAATTATTATGGTATGTCTAATTGTCTACCATATTTTATTTTAACTACTTGGCAAGATAAAAGAGTTGACTTCCTTGATTTCCTTTTCCATTTTTTTTTTCTATTTCTCAAACTTTGGGTATGTCTAACGGTAGAATGTAGAAAATTTTGTCGTAAAATAATAAAATAAGAAGCAATTGTATTGCACAAAAAATGTCAACATCTTTCCGAAGTAATAATGTCTTAAAATTCCATACACAAAACTTTACTTGGGTCAGCCCTGCCTAACACGAAATCCTGGCTCCGCCCCTGGACCAATGCTAATTTATAATCCATGTAGATCAACCATTATAGTCCTGCACAACAATCATCAATCTATAGAAATTATGACATAATCTATTATAATAGTAGAATGTGAAGTAGGAAGATGAGACCATTTCAAACATAAGAGGTGCAAGAATAGTAACAGGCCGTCAGAACTAATAATATAAATGACAGTGACAAAATGTTCATTACATTTTCATTCCCTCTTATACGTCTCGAGTTGCATTGGATAGTTGTAATTGCTACAGTAACATACCTATCTTTATGTCCACCTGAATCACGACAATCTCCTGTATAACGTAATAGTATCACTTTTTATGTTTGGAGAAAGACCAAAACCTCTCACAGAAGGATCAACAACCAAAGGTAAGAAGAGTTCCTATGTTTATCAGGTCTCAATGCACAAATAATATGAGAAAAGTCATTGCATAGAAAAGAATAACAATATTATTTTTCATAAGCTTCAGAAAAAAATGTAACTTCACTTTATCAGGGGCTGGTACAAAATGTTACCCCAAGCTAAGCAGTTGGGAATGCGATTGGCTTGGATCAGACATGCCCAATTTTCGATCCCCAACTATCAGTACAATTAGCTTGGCCAAGTTTTGCTAACTCTTATTTGCATGTACACACTAAATTCGCAGATATGTATATAATACATACTGTGTACTACAGAAGTATTTATGAAACTTTTCCATGCGAAGGCCACAAACTCCATGGTAATGATAAACTCCAATGATTCAAAGTTTCATATAAAACAACTTGGTGGTCCGACATGTGACTGACACAGGCCACCTCGATCACAATCCTCGAGTTACTCGAGTGGATCGACCAATTCCATCTATTCAGACCCAAATGCTTAGACAAAGTCGCATACTGGTGTGTCATCATACTGGAGAGGCCGACTCCAATGGTAATGGAAGCGAACCTGATCAGCTTACGAGCACAAAGCAGTAAGCTCACCTTCACCAGTGTCTGGCAATGACACTTTCAATGCAGCTGCAGCATCTTCCATAAGTAACCCCTGTATCATCACAATCAAATTTTCATTAAGACGGATTAAAAGATTTACTACTTAAGGTCTCTCTCATCTTATTTAAGTGCCTAATTTCCATCGAAGATACAAAATTCAAATAGCTGAGCTATGTGAATAACCAAATGATGTGACACTCAAGATCGATACAAAGATGTTCCACAATTGAGACTTGAGAGTAAGAACATTAATATAGTTGAATCTAAAACAAATATGTGACTTGATTAACCTAAAATATCAACCCGATGAACAAAAAAAATAGGCAGCTATTGTAATTGATTCTTCTCCTTCTCCTTAAATTGAAACGATACAAAGTTGTTATACCATTGAAAGTAAGAATAATATCAGTGAATCTTTATGAGAAGAAAAATATCCAACTGATTAAGTAAAAAAATCAAACCGACCTCGTTAACTGAAAATAAAGTCATCGAGATCTTAACCTAATTCTTCTCATCTCCTCGAATCCACACAAATATGATTATCCATTTTCAAGCTCTTCTGGGCAAAGGGTGGGTGATTATTGTTAAGGATATTCATAAGTTAGTTAAAGAATAAGTTAGTTAAGAAAGTAGTTAGAGAAAGTAGTTAGAGAAAGTAGTTAGAATTCTGTTATTGTTTGTTATGTAACAAACTAATCTCTCTTCCCACTTTCTCTCTCTCTAACTTCTATTTATACTTATATCTCAATTGTAATTGAACAACAAGAGAATAAGAGATTCCACATTATAATATTCATCTTCTTCTTACTAACATGGTAACAGAGCCAATCAAGTAATTTCTTTTCGATTTTCTTCTTCAATTCTTCTTCATCTTCTTCGAAATTTCTTTAGTTTGATCCTTTATTTTCCTTTTAATTCCTATCTGTTTCAATTTTTTTTTTTCCTGCTTCAATTTATCTTTCATGGCTACTTCTTCAAACACTTCTACTACTCATTCTTAGACATCTAATTATATAAAGAATTGCTTGAAAAAACCAATATGAATTGCATTGACAGCAAAATCTCTAAGATAAACACTCTTAAATCCTAAGGTAAATCAGAAATCTGTCTCAACAACTTAAACTAATCCAACCTTAATCTCCATAGTTCTCAGAGGAATTTCATCAAACAGTTGGACAAATCAAGATCATCTTCACAATTTGATATAGATTGAGGCTATAGATTTAGTGGTTGATAGATGAACATTTGATATGTGATAAGACCTTGTACAATTAAGTAGGAATTAGTATAATTTTTGTTTAATTTTTGTTTAAAGTGGAATTAATATTTTATTATTTTAATTGTCTTGCAATCAAATTTTCAATTTTCACTACCATATTTCATCAACTTAATGTGTACTTTAGTGAACCTAGGAACTTCTTTGCAATCAAGGGGCATTCTCTCCCATACCTCAATAATCAACAATGTCTACTTCTCACCTAACCACCATCTCAAACTACTCATCTATTTTCTTCTTCATCTTCCTTCTTCCCCTGTTCTTCCTCCACCTCCAAATCTCTATCACTTTTACCAACAAAATCAACTCCATTAATCCCTCTAATCAACAAAAAGAAAAATTACCCTCATTTTCTTCTAACTTCGTCTTTACAAAATGATCATCTGAAAATTCTTCCAACCACCACCCACGGGAGAACCATCATCACCACCATCTGCGGCTTTTTAACATTTTCTACCCTTTCTCTTACTACCCAGACCCTAAAAGCCATTGGATCTCCAAATAAACAATCACCCTATTCACAATTATTAGGGTTATACATATGGATCGGCCACCCGATCCATATAACCCGGTCGACCAACCCGGTCGGCCAAGAGAGAGACCGGTCCCACCGGTCTCTGTATTCCAGAAGACTCCGTATTTATTTTAGATAAACATCATATACTTGTAATCTTTATCCTAGATTTACCCTAATTGTATCTCTTTAAGTCTATAAATACCTGTAACCCTCATTGTTGTGAATATACAAGAGAAATATTAATCTCTACCTCTCTCTCTTCTTTACTAGTGTGAAATATATTCCTATTATTCGATTACTCGAATTATCTGAACGATAATTCTCACATGGTATAAGAGCCACCTTTTTCTTTTTTAACGATTTAAATCTTTCTCTTTAATCATTATGTCTGCACCTACTAAATCTGGTTCGGATTATAATCCAACCACTCCTCCTCACTCTTCTGCAATCTATGATATTCATCATAGTGACTCTCCTACTACTATACTAATTACACCTCTTCTTTCCGGAGATAACTATGCCTCCTGGTCAAGAGGGATGAAGATGGCTTTAAGAGCCAAAGATAAGTTCGGGTTTGTCGATGGTTCAATCTCTAAACCGACAACCCCAGTTGATTTACATGCATGGGAGAGATGTAATGATCTCGTATCAAGTTGGTTAGTCAACTCAGTTTCTCCTGATCTTCGTGAATCCATCTTATATGATGAATCTGCTGCTGAAATTTGGACAAATCTTTATGATAGATTCCATCAAACGAATGCACCAAAAATCTTTCAACTCAAATGTGCAATATCTTCAATGAAACAAGACGGATTAGACGTCTCTACTTACTTCACTAATCTTAAGTCTCACCAAGATGAGCTTCAATCTCTTCTTGCTATCGAACCATGTCCATGTGGTCACGGAAAAGCTTTAATTGATCGATCGAATCAAGATCGGGCTATGGAGTTTCTTCAAGGACTCCATGATCGGTTTGCTCCTATCCGAAGTCAGATACTTCTTATGGATCCCTTCCCGTCTGTTCTTAAAATTCACAGTATGATTAAACAGGAGGAGATCCAACAAAATCTCACCTACTCGGATATGATCACCACCGAAGCCGCCGCTTTAGCCGCTGGACAGCCGTCGGGTGGACGTGATAGACCCCGACCGGCAAGACTGTCAAGACCGTCAACGACCTAAACGGGCTCGGCCCTACTGCGATCATTGCCACCAACATGGGCACGTGAAGGATACATGCTATAAATTGCATGGCTATCCTCCACGTACCCGACAGACCCAGCCCGCCGGCTCTGTCTTGACCGGTTCGGTCTCGGACCCGACACAGCTAGGGGTGCCTTCAGCCACCACGATGACCCAAGATCAATACCATCACTTGGTTCGGTTATTTGAAAATAACCAAGCTGCTGCAAGCACCCTCCATTTAGGCAACGATCCAACGGTCAATTTCACTGGTAAGTCCTCTTATATTCTTCCATGGATAATCGATTCGGGAGCCGCAAAAAATATATGCGTTTCCCTTTCTTCTTTTTCGACTTTTACAAAAGCACCATCAAATTATTACGTCCGTTTACCGGATGGTTCACGTTCACAAGTTATTCATATTGGTTCCGTCCCACTTTCTAAAGATTTTAATCTTCTTAATGTCTTACATGTACCGACTTTTAAGTTTAATCTTATTTCGGTTTCTGAAACCACTAAATCTCTTGATTGTGGTGTTTATTTTACCAAATCTTCTTGTGTCTTTCAGGACCAAACAACGACAAGGACGATTGGACTTGGTGATCTTCATGACGGTCTCTATCACTTTCGCACGGAACCTAGGATTTTTTCTTTTCTTTCTAGTAGTTCTAGTAATTTTGATTTATGGCATTGGCGACTTGGCCACCCATCTTTAGAACGTTTATCTTTTATTTCTTCCAAATATCCATGTATTAAGAATGGTTTATTGAATAAAGTTCCGTGTGATATATGTCCTCTCTCTAAACAACCACGTCTTTCTTTTCCTTCTAGTACATCTAAAACTTCTCGTATATTTGAACTATTACACGCCGATATATGGGGACCATTCAATATACCATCAACATCCGGTTGTCGCTATTTTCTCACATTAGTAGATGACTTTTCACGGTGTACTTGGATTTATCTTATGCATTCCAAATCGGAAACTTTCAAGGTTCTTTCTAAATTTGTCAATTACACCATTACTCAATTTCAATCTAATATTTCAAATATGCGTTCCGGTAATAACAATCTCTTATTTCCGTCTTTACAAACGTTACGATCCGATAACGGCTCCGAATTTCTTTCCAATGAAAGTCAAAAAAATTTTCATAATAAGGGTATCATTCATCAAAGAAGTTGTGTATACACCCCTCAACAAAACGGGGTGGTAGAACGAAAACATCATCACATCCTTGATGTGGCTAGGGCACTCCGCTTTCAAGCCAATCTCCCGCTCAAATTTTGGGGAGAATGTGTTCTAACAGCGGTATATCTAATCAATAAAATTCCAACAGCCGTCCTTCAAGGAAAATCACCCCATGAGATACTCATGGGCTCCCCCCTTCTCTTGACAACCTTCGAGTTTTTGGTGTTCTATGTTTCGCTCACAATACGCGAATACGTAATAAAATGGATGCCCGCGCTACTCCCGGCATATTCATTGGTTATCCTTACGCTCAAAAAGGTTACCGAATCTACGACCTAAATTCTCACAAAATCTATACATCACGTCATGCTACTTTTCAAGAGAATCGATTCCCATTCGAGAATCTTGATGACAAACCCTCTCGGCCATCGCGACCGTTTTTATCAATTTTAGATAACGGGACGTTCGCCTTCCCGCCTTCCGCCGTTTCTGATCTACAGGCACCCACGGTTCAGCCGAACACGGGCCTCTACAGGCACCCCACCAGTTAACTTCAGCCGAGTTCCTCTCCATCGGCAACCGGGTCGGACTCCTCATCTCCAACCTCCAGTCCACCCGTTGCTCCTTCTTTACAGGCACCCCCGTCCTCGGGTTCACCTTCCTCATCCCCTGACCACACTTTGGTTCCTCTGCAGGCACCCTCTCTTGGTCAGGGATCTTCTCGGCCACTTCCGGCACTTCCCTCTACGGGCACGCATCAAGAAGCCCAGTCCCTATCGGCACCTCTCTCGTCGGGTGCTCTCCCACAGGCTGCTGTTCCCACCAACCAGCAGCCCGAAACCGTCCCGCCTTCTTCGACAGAGATGTCCTCATCGATCTCTACGGACGCTCCTCTTCCTATTCAACGTCCAGCACGTGATCGACGACCTTCACCTCATCTGGCAGATTACGATTGTAACAATATCTCACTGCCTTACTCTCACTCTCGGTCAAATACTCCTTATCCCCTCACGGATTATCTCTCGGTCGCACCCTTTTCTAAGGACCATAAGATTTTCCTTACAGCGGTCCTTTCACATGAAGAACCCACTTCCTTCAAGGAAGCTATGACCTCCCCCCATTGGAGGGAGGCGATGTCCACAGAAATCAAGGCCCTTGAATCAAACAAAACTTGGACCTTGACCCCTCTTCCAGCTGGGAAGAAACCCATTGGGTGCAAATGGGTTTACAAAATAAAATTCAACGCTAATGGCTCAATCGAGCGTTACAAGGCACGACTTGTTGCCAAGGGCTATACTCAAGTTGAAGGTCTTGACTACACCGATACCTTTGCCCCCGTCGCCAAATTAGTAACAGTCAGGGTTCTCCTGTCCATTGCAGCAGTCAAGGGCTGGTCTCTCCACCAGTTGGATGTTAACAACGCCTTTCTCCAAGGAGATTTGGACGAAGAAGTTTTCATGAAATTACCACCTGGCTTTTCACCTAAGGGGGAGACACGTGTCTGCCGCCTTCAGAAATCTCTCTATGGCCTCAAACAGGCCTCTCGCCAGTGGTTTTCTAAGTTTTCCTCGGTACTACTAAAACGAGGTTTCGTACAATCCCTCTCCGATTACTATCTTTTCACATACCGCAGAGGTCCCACATCAATATATGTCTTAGTTTATGTTGATGACATCATAATCACAGGGAATAACAATTCAGCCATATCCTCCCTCAAATCCTTTCTTAGCTCGGCCTTCTCCCTCAAAGATCTTGGACGTCTTCAATATTTCTTAGGCATTGAGGTATCCAGATCTTCTAAAGGCATATTTTTATGTCAACGCAAGTATATTGTTGACATTCTCAAAGACTCGGGACTCACCGCTTCTAAAGTTTCTCCTTTTCCTATGGATCAAAAATCAAAACTATCAGCAACAGATGGTCAACCCCTAGATGATCCCTCAGTTTACCGTCGCCTTATAGGCCGCCTTATTTATCTCACTGTGACTCGTCCGGACATCACTTTCGCAGTCAACAGTCTTAGTCAATTTATGCAAGATCCGCGTTCCTCACATATGGACGCTGCACACCGAGTCTTGCGATATCTCAAAGGTTCCATTGGAAAAGGGATCTTACTCTCTTCTTCTAGCCGTCTTCTGGTTTCTGGTTTCTGTGATTCTGACTGGGCTGGCTGTCCCACAACCAGGAGATCCACCACTGGTTATATCACAATGCTTGGGTCCAGCCCACTTTCTTGGAAGTCCAAGAAACAACACACCATCGCTCGGTCTTCCGCGGAAGCTGAATATCGGGCCATGGCCACTCTCACTTGTGAGCTTCAATGGCTCAAATCTCTTCTCTCTGATCTGGGGATTGATCATTCATCTCCCATGCCGTTACACTGTGACAATCGTGCGGCTATTCACATTGCCGAGAACCCAGTTTTCCACAAACGCACCAAACACATTGAGATCGACTGCCATCTGGTTCGTGAGAAGATTAAGAACAACTTGATTGCTCCAACATTTACTCCCTCCTCAGAACAACTCGCTGACATTCTTACGAAGCCACTAGGTGCAGAAGCTTTCAAATCCATTATTGGCAAGTTGGGCATCATTGACATTCCTGCTCCAACTTGAGGGGGAGTATTAGGGTTATACATATGGATCGGCCACCCGATCCATATAACCCGGTCGACCAACCCGGTCGGCCAAGAGAGAGACCGGTCCCACCGGTCTCTGTATTCCAGAAGACTCCGTATTTATTTTAGATAAACATCATATACTTGTAATCTTTATCCTAGATTTACCCTAATTGTATATCTTTAAGTCTATAAATACCTGTAACCCTCATTGTTGTGAATATACAAGAGAAATATTAATCTCTACCTCTCTCTCTTCTTTACTAGTGTGAAATATATTCCTATTATTCGATTACTCGAATTATCTGAACGATAATTCTCACAACCATCTCTGCAAAAAGTTGAAGAATTTGGGTCTTAACCAAAACAACTCAAATACCCAATTAGGGGTTTAGTTAAAAACCCCAGAAAGGCAATCAACAAATCAAAGAAAGAGAAAGGAATATATGTTCTTGAAATTGATAATATTGAAGTACCAAATAATGAACCAGTGAGATTTGATGTTTACGTGAAGAAACCTAGTGGAGATGAAGTTAATGAAGATTTGGGGGAATTTGTGGGGAGTTTTGTTGATTTAACTCGTAGTCGTGTTGGAAGTGTTAGAATAGTTAGTCACATTGTAAAATTGATAAAACTTCTCCCTTGTGTAACTCTTTATAAAGAACTTATGTAATAACTAGGAAATCAATACAAAGCAATACAAATTCTCTATTTCTTTCATGGTATAAGAACTTCTAGGTTTCTTTCTTGGGTTAGTCAATAGAGTCTTCCGCTTGCCCGCGGCGGTAGTCCCATTAATGGCTACCGTTCGCCGGACATTTACCGATTTTTAGCTTTTATGCTTCAAATTTAATATATTTTTTTTCTCAATAAAGAGTAGTTCTCTTCTATGTTTGAAATCTAATCATGTTTCAATAGTATTTGGAGATGATGAAGATTAGCAAGAAGATGAAAGATCCAAACAAGAGTGATTTGTTGAAAAAATCACATGATATACTCTTTAATGATCTCAAGCATTTCAAATGTCAAGTTCTTCACAACATCAAATCTATGTGTATCAATGGTCCATGAAATTCTATTTGAGAGAAATTGGAAAGCTATTAGAGAGGGGCAAAAGAATTAATAGATTTCTTTATTAGAATAGATATATACCCCATGTTCATCTTGAAATTATAGTCATAGTTGTCCAAATTCTTGATTTACAATATGATGCAAACTAAGTGTTTGATAGAATGCATCAAAGAAATCTTGCTTATTCTTAAAGATGGTTTTCTTTTGATGTTTTGAAAACATGTTTGTGGGTTCTTTTATGGCAAAAGAGTTAATTCTCTTAGTCGTTTTGCTCATACTTCTTAGTTGAGAACTCTCACACTATTGTTCCTTAGTTTGCATAAGTTCAAATGAAGAGAAGATAACAGAAGATTATAAAGAAAAGTTGAAGTGGGAAAGCTCAAGAATGGTTATTGTTAGTGTTTCAAAAAGTATAAAATCACAAGATCAAGGGTTTGCTTTTTATAGCATTGATGACGGAGTAATAATCATGTGTGAGGGCTATGAAAAACATCAAGGGAGTAGATCCCGCCCACCCGGACAACGGGTTATAGTTGTCTAACTTCTCTTTAAATAGAGAACATACCTGGCAATGGGGCCAACCTGGCAATGGAGCCAACAATACTTGGCAATGGGGCCAACCTGGCAATGGAGCCAGAACAACAACAACAACAAGAATAACAACAAAATCGACAACTTAGCAACCTCACAATGATGCCTTCATGATCAAATCAAGTCCAACATCTACAATTTGTTTAGCAAACTCATGAATTTTTCACTAGCAAAAGTCATTAGTTTGAAGGAGAATGTTAGAATATATGAATGTTAGAATACATATTACCACATTGTCCAATTGATAAAACTTCTCTCTTATGTAACTCTTTATAAAGAACTTATGTAATAGCTAGGAAATCAATACAAAGCAATACAATTTCTCTATTTTTTTCAGGAATAAATCAACCAAAATCAGGATTGAATTTGGGAATTAGTTGTTTGTTGAAAGAAATTGGTGCTGAAAATGTTGATAAGTTGGTAGTGAGTTTGATTCCTCGTTCTGGAAATGTGATTATTGGTGGTGTTCATTTAGATTTTCTTACTGATGATGAGGATTAATATAGTAGGTATTTAGTTTCAAATGATCAATATGGGTAGTTAGGGTTTTTGATTGTTGAACTACTTTTTTTCTTTTGAATATGGGTTTGGATGAATAAAAAGCATTAGTCATATTGAATTCTTTTTGTAGTGTGTAATCTTAATAGATGTATTTTTTTTCCTTTTTTTAAGTGTCGATCACTAAACTATTAGGATGATTCTTCAACAAAAAAAAGGAACTATTAGGATGATGGACTACGAGGTTTATTGAAAAGAAAAAGTGACTCAATCAGTCTCATGGTTGTTGTGCTTGTCCCAAATGGTTCACATCACGGTTGAACTGTGGTTGACACTTTCTCGGGACCATATTCGAAGTTTTCTAATGAGAGATCAAAATAACTCTTGTTTAAGTAACATAATTATTATGCCAATTTAAACCTCTAAAAATTTGATAAATCAGAATTCCATTCATACGAAGGAATTTAATCCAATACATTACGTTGTTAAAAGCTTTTGAATCCTTTGAGTACAACATTGATTTACTAAAATAATTTTTTTTTTGAAAATAACTTCATTGATGAGGCTGATGAGTCAGCAAGTGAATTACATACTTCAAGAAGTTAAAACAAAAGATTACATTCCACCAGAGGTGCCTAAAAGTCAATCATACATAAACTGTTGGGCTTTCAAGTGGGCCGCCCCATTAGCTTCTCTTCGATAGTGCTTAAATTCGCGGTTGGGTTGGGCTTCAAAGTACTCTCTGGCTCTAAGTACACTCCTTCTGACTCTCCAAGGGGGGTCATCTTAACCGTCAGTTATCAATCGCACGACCAGCTGGCTGTCTCCTTCATATAAAAGATGTTGATGCCCTAACGAGTTTCCCATTTTTAAAGCTAATAAGCTTGCCTGAATCTCACTCTCCATGGTCGACTGAGCTAGAATTTTCTTTCCTTCACTGATAATGTTACTAAAGTAAATTACAACATGAAACTTACAAAAGTATAAGACAACATGAAGGTAAAGGAGTACAATATTACAAAAACGAAATGAAAGGATCTTAAAAATGGCAAATGAGAAGACCCTAAAGGTGGTAAACTTGATTTAATAGATGTTATCCTCTTGTTTCACATTAGTTCTCAAAATCTTACCCTCTCAATTCAATACAATGTGATGGAGGAGGGAAGCCCAGACAGATGAATCCATACATTGACAAAACCGCTAAATGGATGAAACTGCAAATTGATGAAACTTTAGATCAATTAATGTTTTATTTGTATGGAATCATCATTAGATCAAACCCAGAAAAACAAATCAACCCAATGAAACACGAACAAGAAGAAGATGATGAACACGATGTATTAGACGAAGAAGAAGATCTCAATTCGATTTTCTCTTTCATTGTCTTATGACGGTCCCAACAAATTCTTTGTAATTGGTGTAGAGAATTGTGAAATTTGGAATCCAAATTCTCAACCCAACTCATCAAACCCTCATTAATCCCTCCAATCACATTCATAACCACTAACCACTCTCTCGCTCTCACTAAAAAGGAGAGACAGAGACGGTTACTCACTGCACCCGTCCCAAACCGGAGTTTTTTTTTTGGAAGTCAACTACGATCTACGTATGTCGTTACATTTGGCATTGATACATCAAAGATGTGATAAGCTCGATAACCGCCCACTCAAACTCTAACAGAACCGGCCTATAACCCAACTAGACAATGACCTAAAGCCCAACTACATTATTTATACCCTAAGAATCTCAATTCAAATAACCAAAGATTCCACCTTCTCTCTATGGTTAATAACTACAAATTTTTCAAGGGTTATTTCCCAAATAGCCTCCAACTTTATGACTAGCTTCCTGCCAAGCCTCATACTTTATCGAAAATATCCAAATGACCCCCTTTTTCAATTACTGTAAAATGTCCGTTAACTAGTCACCACCTCTCTCCTCCATCTCATCATCTCTCTCTACCACCTCATCCTCTCTCCACCTCATCGTTTTCAGTTACTGTTAAATGTTTGAAGGGTTGGCGACCTTCAAACATTAATAAAAAAAAAATCTCTCTCATGTTTTCTCTCTCTCCAACAAATCTCTCTCTCTCACTAATCTCTCTCTCTCTCTCTCTCTCTCTCTCTCTCTCTCTCTCTCTCTCCAATCTGAGTACTACTTGTGATCTATCATCACCCATCTCTAATACTGGAATAAACTCTGAAAAACTCAGGCATGTGTGGAGTTGCCACAATTCGAACACGTTTGAAATCCTTGTGACGTTTTAAAGCTGAGTATTTCATAGATCAATAACTTCCGCTCATTTTTAATTGGGTTATTTCCCTAATGGCCCCCTACTTTGTGACCAGCTTCCCGCCTGGCCCCCTACTTTACGAGAAATACCCATATGGCCCCCTAAAACCGTTAACTTTAACTTTCCGTCACTCTCTCTCCTCCATCTCTTTTTCTCTCTCTGCCATGTCACGCCAACTCATCTGTTAGGCCACCTCATCACCTTCTCCGGCAGAGGTCGCCGGCCGGCCAAATTTCCGGCCGGCGACCTTCAAACTAAAATTTTTTTTTTTTTTTTATCTCTCTCCTCTCTCTCTCTCTAAGAACTCCGGGAGTTCTTAGAGAGAGAGAGAGGAGAGAGATTAAAAAAAAATATATATTTTTTTTTTTTTAGTTTGAAGGTCGCCGGCCGGAAATTTGGCCGGCCGGCGACCTCTACCGGAGAAGGTGATGAGGTGGCCTAACAGATGAGTTGGCGTGACATGACAGAGAGAGAAAAAGAGATGGAGGAGAGAGAGTGACGGAAAGTTAAAGTTAACGGTTTTAGGGGGTCATATGGGTATTTCTCGTAAAGTAGGGGGCCAGGCGGGAAGCTGGTCACAAAGTAGGGGGCCATTAGGGAAATAACCCTTTTTAATTTAACATCCAAATAATTGGTATCTCTTCACCATCTAATAAAGAATCCTGTTTTGGAGGCAAGGCATAAAAATTTTCATGTCCAGATGATTCATTGGGATTGAAGAGCAGCATCCATTCTGTGATTAAATTAGATATAACTATTGACATCATTACACCTAAGATCACAGTCATGTAAACCTAAACCTAGAAAATTAAGCATCCCCAAATAATAATTTCTGGTAAAACCTAAAAACAAAATTCAGGAAATTGTAATTTGCTGATTTTGTTGAACAACCTGAAATTCCTCCTAAGTTTTTGATGCTATCTATGCTATTCTCTTTCTACTTTAACATGATCTTTCATTGTTGATTGAGAAAATACAATCAAAATTAAAAAACGCATTTACTTGTAAAGTGATCCAAGCTTGTGAAACCCTTATGATTAGTATTGGTTTGATTAGTAACCCTAAAAATTAATTTGTCTTAAAAAATTGTGGCTTTTAGGTATATCGTCAAGGGTGCGTCTAAAAGCGCCTCCACAAATTGCTATAGGCGCCTCCCACGAGTGTTTGACCGTAGTCAACTCCCGACCACTGTAGGCGCCTCCTTTTAGACTGATCAGTCCCAGCCCCAACCCATTGTTTCGGACTGGTTAGTCCGACTGACACCAGACTGGTTAGTACGAAGTGCCTTCTCCCCTCATGAAAAACTATCTTTCTTCCATTAGTACTGATCAAAATCTCCCTACTCAGTCAAAGATCAATAGAAGTTTAGAAACCCTAACTCTACCAGAACCTCATAACAGAGAAAAGGATAATCGAGCTAGGTTTAAAGATTATTATCAACTTGATAATCACAAATACAAGTTCAGAAATTGATAACACCCAAAAAAAAACATCAATTTACAAACCCAAAAACAACATCAATCTCAAAAATCATCAGTGAAACAAAATCCTTTTTTCAATCTTTCATTCCCAATATTATGAACAACTCTTATTCTATATTCAAGATCAATCATTTCAATGTTTTTCTAGGTCATCTAAAGTGTTACGTTAAGAGAGAGATGGAGTTCTTCCAAGGGTTTCGAACACCAGATTGAAGGGATTTAATGCAAGAATTAGTGAAGAAGAGAATAAGTTAAACACCTAAGAAGAATTGGCACATGAAATTAGAGTGAAGAGAATGAAGATGTTGCTGTTGGAAGGTCGGTACCCTAGGAGAGAGAGAGTTTTTTTTTTATGAGAATAGGAGAGAGAGAGTTTTTTTTTTTTATGAGAATAGGAGAGAGAGAGTTAGGGCAAAGTTAATAAATAGAAATGAGGGTCAACTGGTCAAGGAAGGGGGGTGGNNNNGCTTGGAGGCGCCTAATACAAATAGCTGTGTCCGTACGGATGCACCTATAGAGAGAGGCCCCTACAGCAATTTAAGGAGGCGCCTATAGACGCACTCTTTCGTCAATCACTGGCAATTTTAATCATCAGCATCAACAACATCTTCACCAGCGGCAACAGCAAGAAGGGGAGAGTATGGTGATTTGGATCTTTACCGAATCTCTTCAACATGAAAATGGTAGATCTTGGCGGCGCCGATCGACTCGAAAGAAGGTGAGGTGTAGATCTGGTCTCTCTATGCTGAGGTCGGTGTCCAGACGAATAAAAACCTAGCCATCTACAACCTTTTTTTTTTTGGTTAAGATATATGTAATATAAACTAGATATGACCTTCATCAAAAAAAAAAAACTAGATATGACCCAGTTCAACAAAAAAGAAAAAAACTAGATATGACCCGTGCGGCCGTGCCTACGGCACTTTTGCTTTGCTGAATGAAAGATGAAAAAAAAAATAAGAAACTAAAATACAAAAATATATAAAACTTTTAATCCCAAAAATCTGAATTAGACTAATGAGTTTGTAACCAAGTGAAAAAGAGAGATCATTAGAGAAATGTGTTTCATGAAGCACTTTACGTGTTTGAATTGTAATACAACAGTACGAATATATTAATATATGCACGTGAAGTATAAGTTTAACGTAATTAAAAAAAGATCATTAGAGCAAATGCACATTCATGTTTATATAATAGATTTACGGCTATAATAAAGTGACTATAAAATATACAATATCTTCAACAAAAAAAAGAACTGCACAATAACTTTAACATCTTTGCAGAAGGGTCACAAGTCACCGCCTTGTGCAATTCCTATGTTTATAGTCTATGGCAGTTCGTCATGTTAAAACTGACAGGGCTTCATGGTGCCACTCCCTACCCTCCACTGATAGCATACTTATGAGGGTCAAGAGGTCGTTCATAATGTAACTTTTTCATAGATGTTAAGAGCCTTTCACCTCATTCGCAGTACATGATTCAAATAAGTTAAAACAGATTTAGCTTACTTCTCAAATCCATGTTGCGTTTGGAAGTTAATTTAAATGTAAAAACAATAAATCAGAAGGGAACATAGTCTGAAGACTGACAACAAACCTTCAATCAATTACACAACGTATGACCACTGATTTTTCTTCAAGTAAATTTTAGTAACTCATCACCTGCAAGGCACGAGAAAAAAACACATTTAATTTAATCTTTATTAATATAAAGGACACAATCCTATATATAAAAATATATAAAAATCCAAAAAATTCATCATATTGAATAAAAAACTTATGCAATCTCAATAAATCGAGAATGAAGTTAGGCACAATAGCTTCCTCAGACCACATAATCTCTTGTAGAGCTAAATTAATATTGTAACCCTCTCTAGCGTCGACATAGGGTTGTACTCGAGCCGAGCCGATGCGAGTACCTCTTAAAGATTGCCTAGGAGGAATAGGTAAAATTGATCCGCCAAACGACATAGATGGTCATCTTTTTCCGTGTCCGTGAGATCTTGTTAACTGTTGTGTTGATGCTTTGACAATCATCGTAGTTCAATGAATACATGAGTACATATCAATTTTGGCGGAACCTAATAAATTGAAAACAATCAATGCAATGAAATTCTAATAAAATGAAAACAATCAATGCGATGAAAATGAAATTCATGACAAGCACACCATGTACCATTGTTTATACTAACGGAACACCCATGCTTAAAGAAAGGACATGAAGTAGAATTTTCAAAGATCATAAGATTAGATTGGACTCGGGAAAATAAATGGTAATTAAAAAATGAGTTAATTCCTATTTGGCCCCCTACTTTGTGACCAGCTTCCTTTATGGCCCCTTATTTTCTGTAAATTCAAATATAACCCCCTTTTTTTATGTAAATGTCTTAACTACCCTTCCTTTAAATATTTTTTCAAAATAAAATTAAAAAAACAAACATAATTCTACCTCACTTCCCTCTTCACCACTTATCTTTCTCCACCTCACCTCTCTTCCCAACTCATCTCCCTCTCTCTCTCCAACTCACCTCTTTCTCTCTCCACATCACCTCTCTCTCTCCACCTTACTCTGTCTTCTCCGATGAAGGTCACCGGCCGGCAAATTTTTCCGGCCAGCGACCTTGAATTTTTTTTTATTCGCTCATCTCTCTCTCTTTATAAACCAACTACTTCTTCTTATTCTTCCTACTCTGTACCCACTTCAAGTCTCACTACTTTCTCTCTCTAGAAAAAAAACCCTCTTTGGGTTTTTAGGGTTTTGAACATTTAAACACAGAGGTAACTTAAAAATGCTTATGAGAAGTTCTTCAGCTCCTATTTTCGATTCATGGTTCCTCATATTCATACAAAGGAATCTTCTCCAGAACCAGAATTGATCCCTCAAATTCCTAATATTCCAAGATCAAAATCAATTTCTAAAACATCTTCAAGAAATTTGATTTCACCAAGTAAAGATTCAGTGAAAAAGATGAATAGAGCTTTATCAAAAACTTATTTGAGAAAATCTTCTGTTCCACCCAAGAGGAGGAACTCATTAGATATGGGTAGTTTTAGGTTTTCTTCTGTAGATATAGAAGAAAAAGAAGAACAAGATTTAGAAATTAAATCTTCTCTTAATCGATTGTTTAGTAGTTCTGGGTTAGATGAATTAGTAGATGAGGGTTTTACTGGTTCTGGGTTGGCTCCAGTTTTTGGTGGTGGTGCAAATGGAAGTGATGGTGGTAAGATTTGTGGTGGTGGTCTGAGAGGAGGAGGAGGAGGAAGATCTCATGATGGAGATAATGATGAAGATTTTGGTTCTTCAGATTATAATAATGGCAGAAATAAAGGAGTACGAATCTTATTACAAGAATATGATTGAATCTAATCCTGGAAATTCTCTTCTTCTTGCAAATTATGCCAAGTACTTGAAAGATGTATGAAATTCTCTCTCTAAAAATCTCTATTTTTCTCTCTTTATTAAAATGTATGTTGTCATTAACCTAATTGTTGTTTTTTATGGAAACAGATTGGTGATGTAGTTGGAGCTGAAGAATATTATGGAAGAGCAATTCTAGGAAACCCTAATGATGGAAATGTTTTATCACTCTATGCAGATCTAATTTGGCAAACACATAAAAATGCTTCTTGTGCCCATACTTACTTTGATCAAGCTGTTCAAGCTGCTCCTGATGACTGGTAATTTCCAATCTCAAATTTTGAATTGATTTTGATAGGATTGAATTGAAACACTGGGTTTCTTTCAAAATCAACAAATAAATAATTCCCAAACTTAAAAATCTTTCCTTTTTTTTGTAAGAGTAATTGATTTTAGTTAATCTGGATGATTTAAGATATGGGTTCTATTCTGATGTTACAAAATTATTAAATTTAGCTAAATTTTTGTAATTGGAATTGCAGTTTTGTTCTTGCTTCATATGCTAAGTTACTGTGGGATGCTGAAGAGAAAGAAGATGAAGATGAAACATAGCATAATAGTAATATCATTCTCTGCAAACAAGTTTCTTAAATGGAGCTTCTCATGTGGCGGCTCCAACCAAGAGAGAGAGAGATGAGAGAATAAATAAAAAATATTTGAAGGTCGTCGGCCGGAAAATTTTCCGACCGGCGACCTTCATCGGAGAAGACAGAGTGAGGTGGAGAGAGAGATAGAGGTGAGGTGGAGAGAGAAATAGGTGAGTTGGAGAGAGAGAAAGAGGTGAGGTGGAGAGAAAAAGAGATGAGTTGGAGAGAGATAAATAGTGGAGAGGGAAGTGAGGTGGAATTATGTTTGTTTTTTTTTTTTTTTTTTAAATATTTAAAGGAAGGGTAGTTAGGACATTTACATAGAAAAAGGGGGCCATATTTGAATTTACAGAAAATAGGGGGTCATAAAGGAAGCTGGTCACAAAGTAGGGGGCCAAATAGGAATTAACTCTTAAAAAATTCTAAGCTACATTGTATAACTTATGCAGTTGTGTTTGTTAAGTGTATTTAATTTCTTGAGGAGTTTAGTTCCAACTAACTCCAAATTCCATAAAACGATTTGATTCTACAAACATATTCAAACTGGTTAACTGATCATCTCATTTGTAATTTCTAAAGATGTTACCGTCATTATGAACCGCCCTAAATAGTAACCTAACCATATCATAAACAATTCAACATAAAAACTATATAAAATCAATCGACTTGTATAATAGCAACAACAAAAAGGAAATAGAAATCAAGATAGTTTTAATCGGTCGTAGAATACGACTATTGGTTCTTATCTTGAAGTTTCCTTTATGCTTTCCTTCTTTTACTATAGGATTTAGTGGTCCATTTGGAATGCTCACGGTGGTGCACCAACTTTTTTTCTAGAATCAGTTTGTGTTACAATCGAAATGAATTGAAAAGTCATATAAAACTCTCAAGTGCTAATGCTTTTGACTTGATTGTACCATTTGGAGAATTGAGGCTCTGCTTACGGTAAGTTGTCGATCGAGGGGCAACGATATCGAGACCTTAACATCATTGTTCGACCCGAGTAAGGGCACTAAACCCTGTTGTTTCCCTCATAAATCCAAACGCCATTAGATATACTGAACTATTTAAGTGAGTTTTATTGTACTTTCAAATTCTTTTCATGTATGGATTTTTAACTGAGGGTAATCAAAATTTAAAAGAAAGAGGGTAAATACCTTATGGGTCTTGATATCTGAATTATGTTCAACCAATGCCTTCTTATCATCAACTGTGGAAGAATGTTCCCTAAAAACATATTGCACCACATACATGGTTTCCAAGACCTGGTGCACTTACAAGAGGATGTTACACTTCAATATCTCATAGAATTTAACGGATAGTCACAAGGGAGTATAGAAGGAAGACTCTTCACACCTCAAATTGTTCAATGAAATAATCTAAATTAGTTAGGTTAGTTGAAATAGGAAGATGAAGAATGAAAAAAAAATAGAGTAAGAATCTCATGTGAAACAACTAACAGTTTAGATAAGAGGAAATATATGTATCAGATATTAAAGAAACATACATTGAAATTTGAAGGTACGGTGTATGATATGGTTGAGGACTTTCATCAAGCAATTGGAGCTCTTAATGGTTAGACGATGTTTCTGAAATGCAGAGTTGTTCCTTGTTGTCATCCATTATGAACACATAATTATCTTTGTTAAAATTGACAAATTTGTTTTTAGAAACATAGAAAGAGAGATGATAATGCTAAAGCTTGATTTGCCGGAAAAACTATCAATCACGAACACTTACCAAAGAACAGAAATTTAGTTTTTAGAGATCTGGTCGGAATATCTGAGTGAGTGGTACATGATATTGTGAACGTCCCTAATTCCGTAAATCAGTTGTCTTCTTCTTGAGTTTTTAGCTTTCTCTCCAACGTGAAACAACCAGGCATGAGATTTAGAATCCAAATTGGAGTTTGATTTGATCTTTGGTGATGATTTCTCATATTAGACATCCTTTCTTCAATGCAGTCGGGATTGGAATTCCGTTCAAAAGTGGAGTCTATTTGTTATATGATTGATTCTGGCGGTTTAGATTAGATTTCCTATTACTTGATGCAGTAGAAGCATGGAATCTGGAGGGACGAGAGGTAAGCATACTCAGACGCTTAAGAGAGAACGAACGTGCAGATTTAATGAACAACATGGGAGATGAAGGGTTTTGCATGAGAGAGGCTTTTGTGGAGAAAGAGAACCGTTTTGTTGGAGAAATCAGTTACCCATCTCACTCAATGGTCCAGATGAAATCATTCAAGTTCAAGGGTATCGATAAATTCTAGGGTGGAAGCCTCATTTATTTTGTCCCAGTCAGCTAGACCCCATCCTGTTTTGTTATATAAATGTAATATAAATTAAAGAGTAAGAGTGTCATTACAATACATAGTAACTAGAAAATGAGGAACGTTATTCCAAGTCTTAGATTTATCCTTCCTTCGAGCCCATTTTGCCAATTTGTCCGCTTGTGTATTGCATGTTCTATTCGTATGGATGAAGTTGACACTTTCGAATCGGTTCCTGCTCTCTTTGATTTTCCGGATATGTATCATCGATTGCCATTGTATTTTGTGCCTTGGGTTTTTCAAGTGCTTGACAAGATTGATGTTGTCGCTTTCAATAATTATCCTATGGTGACGATTTTCTTCAGCCCAGTATAATGCTTGAAGGATTGCAATAGCTTCGCTCTCTTCACTGGTTCTTGCTCGGGTTGTACAAACATTTGCTGCAATAAATTTTGAAGTCTCATTATGAGCAATGAGAATAATGCCGATTTTAGAAATAATATTAGTAAAGGAAGCATCTACATTAATTTTAATATAAGATGGTGGTGGTGGATGCCATTTGTCATTCGGACTGATAGATAGTTTTTGGGCATTTTTGCTAAATTTTGGGAATGCTAGAATCATTTTTATAATTGTGCTATAAGAGTTGATTATGTGCTGAAAACAGTGGTCACATCGGGCTTTCCAAATATGTCATAAAATAGTTGAAAAGTGAATATCGTTTGCCGTGGAGCACAGTTGATTCTCGTCTTGCTAGGAGAAAATCCAGTCCGTTATAGATGAGATATTAGTCGACAATATATTAAAGTAAAACCAGACATTTTTTTCCATAGGGCAATGGAGAAGGGCATGTTCTATGGTTTCTATTTCTGGACAATTCAGGCAAATTAAGTTAGAGTTAATTCCTATATGGCCCCCTACTTTGTGACCAGCTTCCTTTATGGCCCCCTTTTTTTTCGTAAATTCAAATATAGCCCCCTATTTTCAAGTAAATGTCATTACTACCCTTCTTAATTTTAAATTTAAAATATTTAAAAAACATTATTTCCATCTCACCCCTCTCTCTCTCTCTCCACCTCATCTCTCTCTACAACTCACCCCTCTCTCTCTCTCCAATTCACCTCTCTCTCTTTCCAACTCACCTCTCTCTCTTCCAACTCACCTCTCTCTTCCAACTCACCTCTCTCTCTCTCTCTCCAACTCACCTTCATCTTCTCCGATTAAGGTCTCCGGCCGGAAAATTTTCCGGCCGGCGACCTCCAAAAAAAATTCCTCTCATCTCTCTCTCTCTAAAAACTCCGGCGAAGGGGGTTTCCCTTCGCCGGAGCCCTTAACAGACCAGATCGGTCTGTTCACGAGCAGACCTTTCAAGGTCTGTTCACGGCTCCGGCGAAGGGAACGCCCCTTCGCCGGAGTTTTTAGAAAGAGAGAGAGAGATGAGAGGAAATTTTTTTTTTTTTTTTGGAGGTCGTCGGCCAGAAAATTTTCCGGCCGGCAACCTTAATCGGAGAAGATGAAGGTGAGTTGGAGAGAGAGAGGTGAGTTGGAAGAGAGAGAGGTGAGTTGGAAAGAGAGAAAGGTGAATTGGAGAGAGAGAGAGAGGGGTGAGGTGGAAATAATCTTTTTTAAGTGTTTTAAATTTAAAATTAAGAAGGGTAGTAATGACATTTACTTGAAAATAGGGGGGCCATATTTGAATTTACGAAAAAAAGGGGGCCATAAAGGAAGCTGGTCACAAAGTACGGGGCCATATAGGAATTGACTCATTAAGTTATTATCTATGTATTTACCTATCCTGTCTCTAACCGGCAAGGCCTTAGTACCTATTTTCCATAAAAAAAAGCTTGATTTTGGGGATCGTGGGAAGGGACCATATGTAGTTCCAATTGTAAGGTGGAATTGGTTGCAGAGTGGTCGGATTATTGTTGACACTCAGATGCTGGTACATAGATTTTACCATGAAGTTGCCTGCTTCAGTAAGAGTCCATTTTATTTGGTCCATACCTTCATTAGAAAGAGGTATGGCTTTAATAAGATTTTTAGTAGGTTCATCAAAGTTGGCGTTTAGTCTATCGTTATTCCATTGATTATTGGATATCAGTTGCGCCACTTTAGTCAGAATAGAGTTATTAATGTTATGGACAAGATTATTAAGGCCTGGGATCCAGTTATCATACTAAATGTTAATATGGGCCCCCGTATGCACTTTTCATGTAATAAAGCTATCTATATTGTCATAATGTTTTTTTAAGAACCTTCCAGTTCTACGAATGGTGAGCCTTGGCAGGACCCGGAGTGGGAGAGTTCGGGAAGTATTTAGCTTTAAGGAATTGAACCCATATTGCATTCGGTTCAGATTTTAGTCTCCAGGCAAGTTTACTGAGAAGGGCAGTGTTGTCAAGTTGAGGAAGGTGAATACCTAAACCTCCCAATTTTCTTGGGAGACAGATATATGACCAGGATTTGGTGCATATATTTTTGGATTTTCCCCACCAGAAGGACTTCTGGGAAGTCGCTATGCGTTTGCTAACGCCTTTGGGAATGGCAAAGCATTGCATCTGATATCGGGGAACGGCCGCAGCAACAGTTGAGATAACAACTGTTCGACCAACTTGGGACAGGAAGTTATGACTCAATTTGGAGAGCTTGCTATTGATTTAATCTATTAGGGAGTTAAAAACTTTGGTTTTCTGAGCTCCAATGAAGAGCTGAGCTCCCAGATACTTTTCCGACGCGGGAGTATATTTGACTTTCAAGGTCCGCATGATGAGCCGTTTAAATTTGGGGTGAGAATTTTTTGAATAAAAGATATTCGATTTTGTATAGTTTATCATCTGGCCAGTAGTTTAGCAGAATGACTTAAGGATCTGTTTGAGGTTATGAATATTATCGATAGTGTTTTTGCCAAAGATGATACAATCATCTACGAAAAGGAGATGGGAGATGGTGAGGTTTGGGTTATTCGCGGGGAAGCCCAGGAAGTGGTCCGAACTAGAGGTCGAAAGAAGAAGACGGCTAAGCCCCTCCATGGCTAAAGTGAAGAGAAAAGGTAACAGGGGATCACCTTGTCTAATGCCTCTGGATGGGTAGATTTTCGGCCCAGGGCAGCCATTAATAAGAACCGACATGGAGGAAGTGGATAGACATTGATGGATCATATTACACCATTGATCGGAGAATCCTAGATTTTTCATCACGTCGATCAAGAAAGGCAATTCAATCCTATCGAAAGCTTTGGACATGTCTAATTTGAGTCCGAAGTAACCAGATACCCCTTTCATTTTTTTGAAAGAGTGGATGATTTCTTGGCCAATAATAATATTGTCAGAGATTTGCCGACCTGGAACGTAAGCGGCTTGGAATAGAGATATAATGGGATTGAGATGGTGTTTGAGTCGATCGGTCAGCGAGGATTTTCGTGATAATCTTGTAAGTGGTATTGAGAAGACTAATCGGTCGGTAATCAGCGGAAGTTTGTGGCATAGGGGTTTTAGGGATTAGACATATGTGAGTATGGTTAGTTTCTAGGGGTAAGATTGTAGTTTGAAAGAACGTCTGAACTAGATTATAGATGTCTTGGTTGATGGTATCCCAATTAGCTTGAAAGAAAAAAGGTGGAAAGCCATCCGGCCCTGGAGCTACATCTTTTTTTAACCACTGGATGGCGAGGTCAATCTCAGCTTTATCCGGGGAGCTGATAGCTTGGAGTTCTGAGATAAGGAGATAATTGGATGAAAGAGGTTTAGAATGTTAGGATCTGGAGTCAGATTAGAAGTGGTAGTAATGTTGCTGAGTGATGCACCCGAAAAGGTTGCACACCCAAGCGGAGGTATCAAGTAGAAACCGGTAAAATCGGAGTCGATCCAAGGATAGGAAGGTGATTTGGATAACGAAAGAGTCTCGTTCGCCGGTGATGGGCCTAGAAAGTTTCCTAAATAGGTCACCACCCGCAAGTATACGGGCGTCAAGTAATAATTCCGGTAAGACCGGTTCGTTCCTCAGAGACTAAGTGAAACCTATTCTAAGACTTGGAAGTAACTCGGTTTTTGATTTTGATGAGGTCTTGGTAATAAAATAAAATATATAAAATATTAAAACAAATAAAAAGATGAACTCAAATGGGGGGAGAAGTCTAGGGTTTCTGAATTCACCACATAAAATCACTTTAAGAATCAATACTTAGACAAGTTAAATTTCTCTTTTCATAACTCAAAATTCAAGGTAATGAACTACCCGAATTCCGGAAGATATTTTCGTTAAAACCGGTTGACAATCATAAACTCGTAATTGTTTTATTTTGAAAAACAAATCTCTAAACTATTGACTATTAATCGATAAGCATACACCATCAAAGAACTTAATCTAAGCATGGTGTATCAAACTAAAAATATAGGCAATGAAAAGAAAATAAGTTTAACTAATTAAAACAACTTGAACTTTTAAACGCAATCAAGAGAATTAATTATACAAGAATGTGTCTCTGAAAGCTCAAAAATGGGTTTCATCCTAGCCCTAGATTAGAGTTTTAGCTAATCATGATCAAAATTAAAATTAAATAGGAGAGAAAGAGGAGAAGAATAACTAAACTTTTTTATCGCAGGAAAATATTTTCCTTCTGTGAACCAAACACTCCCCTGGAGAAAATGATTTTCCAGCAAAGGTCTTAATCCAAACAGTGTCTTCTTCTTCAACACAATTTCTCTCTCTACTGTTTCTCCTTTATTTTATTTCAAAACCAGAAGACTAACACCAACAAATCATGATTATATTAGATGAAAAACAGAAAATAATCTTCTCTACAATTCTCTCTATTTCCACTCTGTTTTATCTCTCTCTCACAAAAAGGAAAACAGAAGAAGATAGATAATAATGGTGAAGAACAATGGTCTCTGTTCTTTATAAATTCTACTCTCTCTCTCTACAAGATTTTCTTCTCTGAAAAATGTATATTCTGTTCTTCTCCTTCTCTTCGCTATATAATTTTCTTGAAGCTCCTAGAGAAGGAAGAAGAACAAAATCTTTAATTGATAATTTCAGCCCCCAAAAGATGAGATCCCTTCTCTGTTTTCTGAGCTTTGATTATATAGAGAGATGAAGAAACCGAATCCAACTCCCTTTCTCTAAGAATAAAATCTCTTCATTCAATCCATTTTGGTCCGAAATTCTTTTCTCAGTAACAAGATAAAGAAAGCTATATACCTCCAGCTATCTCTTGCTAAATAATCTTCAACCCTCTCTCCTAGAATCTGTTTCTCTCACTAAAAAGATTATTAATCTTTCCTTCTTTCTCTTTGTTTCATTAAAAAGAAAATCATCTTCCTGTAATAGCTCTAGACAACTCTTTGGAATATACTCTCTCTCTAGAAATCATCTCTGATTTCTTTGTTTAAATCTTCAGTCGAGCTTATTAAAGAAATCTCCTCCAATCAAATATCTGTTTTGATTTCAAGATATTAAAGAGATAAGAAAATAATTCACCTTTATCTCTCTAGAATTCTGCAATGATTCTCTCTTCAATCCATTCTTTCTTCAATTCTGTTTTCAAGACAATACCCAATTATCTCCTTCCATTTATAAAAAGATTTCTTTCTCTCTTGGTTTTATGTTTCCATTAATCCTTCTCTGTCTCCAACTATTTTCTTTCTCTAATTCGAATGAATCTTGGTTCATATCTTTCCTTCTCTGGGATAACTAATAAGGATGGGGTGATAAGGATAGATGACAACTTCCTGTTTTGATTTGTTGGCTGTCAAGAGAATTATAATGTGTATCATGGTACGTTGTAAGAGATTATCACGGGACCCCATTGAATCAGCGCCACGTGTTACGGAAATATCGGATTTTGACCTAAACTTTGACCTCGCCTAAATTGCTCGTCCGGACTCCGATTTGACTTCCGTTTTCACCTACGGACTCGTCATGGACTCTCCTTTCATCCGAGTATCAAAATTTCCAAAATCAACAAATGACCAAACTGCCCCTCATGCATGTCTTTCTCCTGATCTTGACTATTTTTCTCACCGAACTCCGTAAAAGACACCTGAGAAAGAAAATCAAACAAATCATCAGAGTAACCGCTCGCACTGGACTAACTAACCCGAGTTAAGAGATTCAGATGGGACATTTTCATGTCTCATCAGCCGGCCTAGGTATCACTAGCTAACTTAGACTAAAAAGGAAGGGAAACAAAGATTAATGGGGGGTTTTGATTGTGAGAGTAACAAAAAGAATAAAGCAAGCAAGTAAACTAACTAAATAATAAAAGTAAACGGGCGAGAGAGATTCGAGAGAAGTGTTGAAGGAAACAAGAGTCGGGAGGCAACAAGAGTCGGGAAACAAATAAGTTGGAGAGGTGTCGAAGTCCGGGAATCCATAATGATAAACCTACGATTATGTGTAGTCCGATTTAATGTGTCGAGATATAATCGATATTCGACTCCTAAAGTAGATGTTTCTAAGTACCACGTATATCCGGAGATCATACTTAGTCAAACAAACGCCTAAATCGGTTAATCCCGAATCATCGAAAGTGTCGTCTAGTCGCCTAACTATGTGAAGTGCATGACAAGACACATGAAAATATGACTTAGACTACGATCGATATCGAATACTTCGTTTCATCTATTAACTATGTGAAGTGCTTGACAAGACACATGAAAATCCGATAGAAACGATAATCGAAATAAATGAACATCAATTTGTAATCAAAACATCAAATCATATTAAACATAATCACGAGTTCATCACATTTCATCTCATATAATCGACACACTAAAGTTAGCTAACATGGTGATTGAATAAGAAATGGAAAGAAAATGATGAGAGAATCCCCCTTTTCGATGTGGTTCGAGGCTAAGATCGTCGGAAAAAATGAGTCTTTAAGGTGCAGCCGATCTCCCCTTAGCAAATTATGGGTTCCCCATAACGACCACCATCATCTTCTCCATTTAGAACACAACCTCCATTAAAGCTAACCCTAGCTTTCTCTCTCTAGAAATTTGTAATCCAAAATCAAATCAAACCACATGGGCAGCTAGATCAAGACATGGGAAGTAAAAGCCCTAAGTTTTCCGGCCAAGAAAGTGGTCGGAAACCCTAGAAAACTCCGGCCAAAGAAGGTGACTAAATCCGGCCAAAACCTTTGATCCGACCAAGAGATGTACTGTCCCGAGCCGAGTGCAGCCGTCCCGTGCTTGTGAGCTTCGTCCCGAGCAAGATAGCTCCCGGCCGAGCTCTCCAATGCCCGTCCCGAGCTGGTACACTTCATCCCGAGCTCATGAAGAAACCCGAGTTGCTGTCCCTCCACACGAGCTACTGTCTCGAGCCTTGGAATGTGCACATCCGAGCTCAGACGCGTCCCGTGGAAGCTGTTGCTGCTGAGGACGCGTCTTGCTCGAGTTGCCCGTGCTCCTCCATAGCCGTCCCGAGCTGCTACTCGTGTTGCAGCTCGAGCTACTGCTCAGAGCTGCAACACGAGACAACAACCTCCTCCTTCTTCCTCTCTTGCTCTCTCTATCAAACTATCACTTCAAGAACACCAACCCCTCTTCCAAACCCTCTTGCCTCTTTTAGCTCTCTTCCTTAGTTGCTTGGTTCCTTCCTTGATGAATGAAGAAGAAGATGAATAGTAACCTCACTTGATTCAAACCCTAGACTTAGTCAACTTGACTAAGTCTTTAGACTACTTTGACTTGGGCCCAAAAGTGAGTGCTCATAAAATCTCTACACCTTCCTTCTTCTTTGGGTATTCTTGAACTTGGGCTTAGATGTTGGGCTTTGAATTAAAGACCAAGGAGGTGCCTTAATCTAGCCTCTACAGTTTGAACAAAGGGGGGTGCCTTGAAGAAAAGACCTTGGCTTCTATCTTTCACAACTTCCTCGTCCGAACTTGGAATTGACTTCCGTCTTCACTGTTGGACTCGCCATTGCCTCCACTTGTAATTTGATTTGCTTGAAATCTTTTTCTCTCATTTTGGGCACATGAAATGATAGTGACAATTCGTTCCCTTTATTCCGATTTACACGCTTAACTCCAAAATAGGTACCTAACATGAAAAACACATAAAATATTATTTATCATACTCGAAAATAACTAATTAGTCTAAGTTAGACCCTCCAAATGTGACATTTTCGTGTCACATCACAGAGGTAAGAAGAAAAGATATTTTGAATGGCAGTCGTATCTTCTTGCCATTCTCCATTATTGTCTTTGATAGCCATAATTTGATTGATGCGGTTACGTTGGATGGCTTGAGAATGAAAATTTTTGATATTTTTATCTCCCAGGGTAATAAAGTTATTCCTCGATTTTTCTTTCCAGAGGCTTTCTTGTATACGATAGAGATCCTCCAATCGAGATTGGAGGTGAGAAAAGTTATTACTTTGATGCTTGTTTTGAAGAAAGGAGATAGTATTATTAATTTGTTGTCCAATGTTTCCATATACCTCTTTGTTCCATTTGGTAAGGTGTTTGCTAAGGGAGGAGAGTCGATATTGGATATTATTAGGGTTGGAGTTGGGGTTAAGGCTATTGAGGGTCCACTTATTGGCAATGAATTCATGACAGTCTGGGTGGGACATCCAAGTACGGATGAATTTAAAGGGTTTGGGATGAGAGCGATCTATCTTAGAAGTGTTGAGAAGAATAGGGTTATGGTCTGACCCTACAGTATCTAGGAGGGTGAGGCCAGAGTTAGGGTAAAGTTGAAGCCACTGATTATTCGCCAGGGCTCTATCAAGTCTCTCTTGAATAAGGTTACCTGAGAACTGGCGGTTGCTCCAGGTGTAAGGGTTGCCCTGGTATCCTAGATCTAGGAGTCCTAGCTTATTAATATAAGAGTTAATTCCTATTTGGCCCCCTACTTTGTGACCAGCTTCAAATATGGCCCCCAAAATTCTGTAAATTCAAATACGCCCCCTATTTTCACACAAATGTCATAACTGCCCCTCCTATTAATGTATTTTCAAAATACGATAAAAAAGAAAACTTAAATTCCACCTCACTTTGAAGGATATAATGCCTAAAGTCTGAAGGAATGGTATCCTTCCGAAGGAGTGTCCTTCGACCAAGGATGCAATGCGTGCAATTTGGCTAATAGGATCTTAATGACCTTACTCGGAAGATCATTAGTCCGGTCCAAGTAGGGGTCGTAATGCTTAGCTAGAAACCAACTACGATCGTCGAATCAAGAGTTGATTCGCGGCTAACATAGACCGGATCCTACAAGGATTACACAACAGAGTAATGATTTGAACGGAGAGAATTGACTAGATGAATAATGGCAAATAAGTGGATTGGATCCGTTATTGGTAAGTCCTGGAAGATTCGGAGAAGTCCGAATAGAGATAAACATGTCCGGGCCCAAAAAGGAGGCCCGGAATGGCTTTAGGGAGGCCGTCCATGTGAAGGCCGGCCCAGGCAATAGGGCCGTCCATGTGATGGCCGGCTAGGCCCTAAGTGGGCCGGCCAAGGAAGCCCATAAAGGGCTTAAGTTGGCCGGCCAACTTAAGTGACCCAATGGAGGGTATTTTGGGTGTTGCCTAATAATTAGGTTTATGGAATCCTAGTCTGAGTCTAATACCTCTTCTAGGGATTTCTATATATACCTAATTATACAACCTAAAGAGAGAGATTGAATTCTCAAGAGTCTGAGAGTTAACTGAAAGAGTTTCAGAATATACATATCAGAGAGAGAGAGAGAAAATGAGTTTTCTCAAGTATCTAGTCAAGAAGAAGGAGTTCTTCATCTCAACCTTCAAGAAGGTCCTAGCTGACTGAAAGGAGGGAGTTCAAGTCATTACTCGGTGTCTCAAGTAGAGGAGCTACACTTGGAGCTCTTATCTTCCGAATACTGGTCGGGATTTAGTTCGTGGGAAAGCGATTAAGAGGTAATCATCTTTCCAATCTAGTTCATTGGTATGTTCATGTATAGATCCTGGAAACTAGTGTTAAACATATGATGTTTGAGATTCCGCTACCAACACTAGACAATTAGGTGTATGAGATACACTAGGTTATTCCCCTACAGTGGCATCACGAGCCGTTTGCATGAACTATCTTTGACTAGACGAATTAGATTCATACTTGAACAACTAGATATTAGTGTTTTTGTTGTTTGAATAGAGATTCAAACATAAGTTTGATGAGATCAAATTAGGGTTTTGAATGAGATTCATGACCTAGAAACACTAGAAACATAGTTTTATGAAAAGAGTTTTCATAAACAAGCTTTAGGGTATTAGAATTTTGATAAAAATCATCAAAACCATGAAGATTGGTTGATGAATTGATCAAAAACAGTACCTAACAGCGGCTGGAACAAAGAAAAACAAAAGAAAAATCAGTTGGAACGGTTGGATTTCCAAAAAGTTTGGAAACCCTACTGGCCGGACCGGCCAGGACGCGTCCGGGCCGGACCAGCACGTCTCGGACAGACAGTCCGAGACAGACAGGGACACGGACTGGAAATCCCAGTCCGTGAAGGACCGGGAATCCTAGTCCGAGCTGGACTAGGAGTCCGAGATTCTAGGGTCTCGGACGTCCCAGAGCGTCTAGGACGCGTCTGGGATATCCCAGTCCAACACGGACTAGGAGTCCGAGACTCTCGGGACGTCCGCGTGGAAGACGCGTCTGGGATATCCTAGTCCGAGACGGAATAGGATTCCGAGACAGAAGCGTCTCTGATATCCCTGACGCGTCTGGGACGCGCTCGAGGGAACCTATTTAGAGTCTCGGTCTAGGACTGAGACACTGGACGAGTGTCCGGACGCATTCAGGATGCGTCTGGAGCGACTAGAAGCATCTCGGATGCGACTGGAAGCTTCAAGGCGCGACTAGGATGCGACCGGAGCATCTAGAAGCGTCTAGGACGCGTCTGGACGCGTCCAGAAGGCATCCCAGATAGGATGGCCTTGCCGTCTGTGCACAGAAGCGTCTGGGACGCGACTGTGGAGCACGGGTGCATCTCGGACCAGACATCCGAGATGGCACATGTGCTGTCCCAAGACCAGACACGTCTGGGACGCGTCTGGGAGTTCCAACAGCTCTCGGATTGAGCACCCGAGAGGGATATAAGGTGACCGGATGGTCTGGACGCGTCTGGGACGCGACCAGGACGCATCCTAGACATCTCACCCGAGATGTCTATGGTCTGTCCTAGGACAGAAGCGTCTAGCTGGGCTAGGACGCGTCTGCCCGAGAGACCAAGCACGGCAGAAGGTGCTGTCTCTAGGACCGGACCTTGACCAGGTTGAGTAAAGAGTTGACCAGAGACCAGTCAAGGGCCTTTGACCAGGGTTGACTCAGATCTTTTTGAGTGGGACTCAAGGGGCTTTTTGGGCCATGATCTGAAAGGGAGTTTTTTCAGACTTTTCTCCCAGTTCCGAGCATAATTTTTTCCGACATAGACCCGGGGTTAGAGAAGAACCCGAATGGAGTTTTTCCTTATATTGATTTTGGAAACATTTAAGGAAGAAACATAATGTGCTTCTATTTTTAGTATTGAGAATACGAAACTTTAGAGCCATTAGACATAGAGATGTCACAAAATTCCCACGAATAGCTATACGGTACATAGCAAAACCTAGAAACGAATCTAGGATACATACTTTATTTATTATGATTGTCATATCTTTGTATGTATGGATGTATGTGATTGCGTAGAATAGTATACCTTTAGATAGGATTATCGTTTCTTGTTCTAAGCGCAAGGAGTTGTGCCCGAATAATACTTAGAGTATAGGGTCTTAGAATCTATTGACGAACTGAATGATGAGATCATGGTTCAAGTGGGAGTAGTCAATAGAGGTTCTTGGATATGGATCCAATCGAACCATAGGCGAACAAGAAATAAACTTAAAAGATGGGATCTTTTAAGGGGTAATACTAAGATTTAACAAATCATTACGCAAACCCACATAAACTTTTACGTAATAAATCATGAATGGTTATGCAAGAGTTCACAGTAACGCAACTTGATAAATTACGTAATAAGTCCCAAAAAGAATTTTGAGTAAAGCCTACCCAGATTAAGACACCTGTTGAGCCCTTGTTCATCGATGGTGGGTCATGCCAAAGCAGGGTGACATCTTTTACCTCGGGACAATACGGGTAGATCTATGAAGAGGTCCACATGTCTAAATGGTTATTCTCAAACGAGTCAGCAAAAGGGTTTTGGACTTCGAGGCTAAAGGACGATTTAATGTTTAAATCGTTAACCAAGAGTCATATGAGATATGATCAGTAAGGAGTTACTCACCCAGGACGACGAATTAAGGGCAGTGCCAAAGTACGCTTAATTTCGAAGGAATGGGATCTTGGAATTATATTATTCTAAGGGGACAACAAAAGTAGAATAATATAGGCAAATTAAGAAAATTGCCAGGATAACAAGTTTAATCACTTTCGCATTTCTTACATGTAGTTTAATTATGACAACGAACATCTTCAACCTCTATACCATACTTGAGAAATTGAACGATACCAACTTCGTTCAATGGGAAAGGAACCTGAGAAAGGTTCTAGGAGAAAGCGCAGAAATATTGGACATTCCGATCCCCGTGCTTTCAGAAACTTCTTCTGATGAAGAACGTAAGCAAGTAAACGATATTCGAAGGAAGTCAGCGCCAGTAACCGGTTTAATGCTAATGGCCATGGAAAGAAAATATATAGATATGTTCATTGAAATGGAGGCATACACCATTATTCGACGACTAAGAGAAGTGTTTGGAACACAATGTCGAATAGAAAGATTTAGAATCACAATGGTGACACTGGGAATACGACTGGAGAAAGGGAAACCCGTCCGTTATCATGTTTTGGAGATGATTGATCACTTCAAAGACATGGAATGGATGGGGTCTCCTATGCCAGTCGTAATGGCAGTTGACATCATCCTGAATTCATTGGATGAAAGGTTTCAGGATGTAGTAGCAAACTTTGAAGATAAGTTTGGACGGGTATCCTTCGAAAGTCTACTGGCGATTCTGGAAGATGCTGAAAGTAGGTTCAGCACCCCTGAAACTCTAGAAGAGATTCTAGGAGTTCAGGAGACTGTAAATACGGGAACGGAAGACGTTAGGAGAAGGAAGCCGTCTGGCAAGAGAATGGGCAGGAAAGCACCAAGACCCAGAACTATCCTTCCTAACAAGAGATGTCTTGTGTGCGGTAGTACATCTCATATTCGATTAAGAGATTGCCCGCGATTCTTGGAAGAACTAAACGACGGAGCTGGGAGTTCCGGTCAAGGTAAAAATTATTAAAAGTTATTCAATTAAATACACATTCCTCTAGGTATGTGATACCTAAAAGACTCTTATCATTATGAATGACAGGAGCAAGAGGGAGCTGAGTATTTATTGAAGAGGAGATGAACCTGTCGAAAGCTGAGAAGGCAAGAGTTGCTGGAAAAGCTCAAGAAAGATCATAGACTCGATAGGCAATACTTTAAAGTAGTTTTAGTATTTCTTTTTCCTTTTAGAACATTGACTCTGTAATGAGATTATGGGAGTGAATAAAATATGAGATATTTTATGATGTTCTTAAAAGAGCCTATCTAACTTTTAAGTAATTTTAACGAATGATCCGACTTAGTCATTCTAAATCTTGTAAGAGTACAAGAGTTCAGTTAATCGTAGAAAATAATGTTGGACATGAAAGTCTGCGATTAATGAGATTAGAATGGAGGTAAGACTTGATTGTGGAAGAGTTTTGAAAACAAATCCTAAATCGAGAAGCGGATCTGGGTGACTAAAGAATATGATGAGATCATAAGTTCGATAGTCATCGGTCTTCCAAAACACAAAGTCTAATACGTATCTGCCAAACCACTAAAAACCTAGAAAAGCTATAGTGAATAATTGAGTCCATCTGGATATGGATATTATTTTAGAAGGAGTTCTAAAATTTGTCAATTATTCTAAATCTCTAAAGCGTCTTAGACATAAGTTCTTCAAAGAAGAAGAACGGGGTTTTCTCACAAATCATCGAAACACAATGAGATTGTTGCTCTCGATGGTGTCTTCATTAAAAGGAGGGTCCTTTCAAAGAAGACAAGTGGGAGGAAAAATCGAATGTGATTCGATAAAGAGCAACAAGAGGAAGTAAGGAGTTACTTGCTTTAAAACAAAAGAGAGTAAGAGTTACTCGGCTTTAAAACGAAAGAGAGTAAGAGTTACTCGGCTTACGTGACAAGGGATGTCGACTTGAATGGTTCAAGGGACGATCGCCTGGAAACTTCTTAAGGAGTTAAGAAGGTTGCTCAAAAACCCCAATGAATCTTGAGAAGATTCAAAGAACTATAGCAGAAACCACTCTGAAATTGGATCGGAAATCCAAAGAGATAAGAGTAAGAATGGTTAAATCTTGTGAGACAAGAAGGTAAGTGGGAGTGAAACAAGCGTTGTTTCAGGTCCTGTATGTAGGAGACATACAAGAAAGGACAAGAAGACGAGGGTGAATAAACCATGGGCATCAAAGTCTATGAAGATAGACCAGAGGATGATAAAGACTCGTTCAAAAGGAGTTTTGAAGAGGTCTGAATAAGAAGATCTCTTGGAGAAAAATTCTACCCAACTCCCGTGATATACATGGGAGAGACACTTATGTTAGAAAACATAAGAACGATCATGAGATGATTGTTGTTTACCCGAACATCTAAAAGTACTTGGAGTACAAAAAGATGTCGTCGCCCATACAAGTCAGAAGATTGAAGAAAGTCATAAAAGTAATCTTCCGAAAATAAAGATAGGAATCTTTTAGGAAGGGCTAACAGATGGGAAAGAGTTTTCCATGCTGGAAGTCGTTACTTAACTCTACTAGATAAGAAAGTAAAATTAGAACTTGGGAAGTACTAATTCCAGTGGGAGAAAACTGATATTATCATAACAGCTTACGAAGAGTTCGAAAGCAAGATAATAACAAAGCGAAGTGAAAAGTAAACTAAACTGTCACCTTAGAACGATCATGAGATGCTCGGATCTAAGGAATTAGGATCCAGGAAGGAGAATCCTAAGATGACTTGTAAAATTGAGAACGTGAAGGAGTTCACGCGGGTGCTCAAATTTTACAAACTCTTGTTATCCGAAATAAACTGGGTTTATTTCGTCATCTAAATTGCGGTTTAGAATTTAGACGACAGTCCAAAAGGATGGAGTGTTCCAGGTAGGCTTATTAGATACGTGATCTAATGAAAGAAACCCTACTAAGTGAACATGGAAGCACATCATCCTTCTATCCCTAGTCCAGGTCATTAGTTGGACAATAATGACTTAGAAAGACTAGCATGAGTGATTGACAAGATAGCGCTGTTTCTTGGGCTATGGGAATAGGAGTATTCAAAGGTCAACTTCATGGGTGTATAGTTGATACACTGGAAACCCGCCGAATGAGAGTACTTCAAGAGTTGAAGTTGTAAGATGTCATAACTCTCATTCAAGCAAATTGGAGAGATTCCTCAAAACATGAGTACTCACTCAGTTTATGGAAGGAATGTCAAACTTTGGTACCGTCAAACGCCATCCGTAAAAAGTGGTTATAAAAGCGGCATACTGGGGGAGACAGGATAGACATGAAATTGAGTGGGAGTACAAGAATGGATTATGTTTTCCTGAGTAAAATCAGGATAAAGTATCTCCGGGCCACTTGATGAGAAACAATTGAAAAATGCATGGTCGTGCTCAAACGGATTAAGAGTTAATTGTTTGGATTGGAAGTTGTTCTCGGGATCAAGAGAGTCTGATGAATATGACATATCAGACGAGATACGAAAAAACATGGGAATCGAGCATTGCACTTATTCTAAGTACAAGTGGGAGACTGAAGGATATAATGCCTAAAGTCTGAAGGAATGGTATCCTTCCGAAGGAGTGTCCTTCGACCAAGGATGCAATGCGTGCAATTTGGCTAATAGGATCTTAATGACCTTACTCGGAAGATCATTAGCCCGGTCCAATTAAGGGTCGTAATGCTTAGCTAGAAGCCAACTACGATCGTCGAATCAAGAGTTGATTCGCGGCTAACATAGACCGGATCCTACAAGGGTTACACAACAGAGTAATGATTTGAAGGGAGAGAATTGACTAGATGGATAATGGCAAATAAGTGGATTGGATCCGTTATTGGTAAGTCCTGGAAGATTCGGAGAAGTCCGAATAGAGATAAACATGTCCGGGCCCAAAAGGGAGGCCCGAAATGGCTTTAGGGAGGCCGGCCATGTATTGGCCGGCCCAGGCAATAGGGTCGGCCATGTGATGGCCGGCTAGGCCCTAAGTGGGCCGGCCAAGGAAGCCCATAAAGGGCTTAAGTTGGCCGGCCAACTTAAGTGACCCAATGGAGGGTATTTTGGGTGTTGCCTAATAATTAGGTTTATGGAATCCTAGTCGGAGTCTAATACCTCTTCTATGGATTTCTATATATACCTAATTATACAACCTAAAGAAAGAGATTGAATTCTCAAGAGTCTGAGAGTTAACTGAAAGAGTTTCAGAATATACATCTCAGAGAGAGAGAGAGAAAAGGAGTTTTCTCAAGTATCTAGTCAAGAAGATGGAGTTCTTCATCTCAACCTTCAAGAAGGTCCTAGCTGACTGAAAGGAGGGAGTTCAAGTCATTACTCGGTGTCTCAAGTAGAGGAGCTACACGTGGAGCTCTTATCTTCCGAATACTGGTCGGGATTTAGTTCGTGGGAAAGCGATTAAGAGGTAATCATCTTTCCAATCTAGTTCATTGGTATGGTCATGTATAGATCCTGGAAACTAGTGTTAAACATATGATGTTTGAGATTCCGCTACCAACACTAGACAATTAGGTGTATGAGATACACTAGGTTATTCCCCTACACACTTCCCTCTCCACCACTCATCTCTCTCCACGTCACCTCTCTCTCCAACTCACCTCTCTCTCTCTCTCTCTCCAACTCACCACTCTCTTCTCCGATGAAGGTCGCCGGCGGGAAAATTATTTTATTTTATTTTGAAAATACATTAATAGGAGGGGTAGTTATGACATTTGTATGAAAATAGGGGGTCGTGTTTGAATTTACAGAATTTTGGGGGCCATATTTGAAGCTGATCACAAAGTAGGGGGCCAAATAGGAATTAACTCATAATATAATTGAGTATTTTAGGTACGTTTGAGGTAGACGTGGAGGTGCCTCCAGATTTTTCTTTTGAGTCTAGAATAATATTAAGATCCTCTATAACTAGCCAGGGCACATCTGGTGGGGGTTGGGTTTTTAGGAGGTGTTTCCATGGGTTAAGTTTGTTATTATGGTATGGGCAACCATAGAAGCCGGATACCATTTTTTTAGTGGACATGTTGGGGTCACTCACCATAGTTAGGATGGTATTGTCGGTAAAATTAGTGATGGTGAGGTTGATGTGGTGCTTCCAGAAGAGGGCTAGGCCCCCTGCTTTTTTATGAGGATCTTCTACAAAGTAATTAGTGTAGTGTTTAGCAATGGGGATGTGTTTTTCAATATTAAACGATTTATTCTTAGTTTCAGAGAGGAAGATTATGTCTGGTTGTTTGTGATTTATGACATTAAGTAAATATTTCCTAGTGTTAAAAGGAGACGTGCCTCTAATGTTCCAGCTAAGGATGGAGAGGTTAGGTAACATTTGATGTGTGCAATCCATATCTAAGGGCACCCCTGAAATATAAGAGTTAAGTCTATTAAGGGGAAGGGAAACAACCTTCTATGGTCTAAAGGCACACCCGCACAAAAAGGTCTAACCGAAAGTAGTAAGCCTAAGGTCAGGGGGTGTCTGCAAAGAAACAGAATAATGATACCCTATCCAAACCAATGGAGTGAAAGAACTAGAGAGTGAGGGCCAATACTAAGGGGAGTAAAATGGGGTCAGTAAGTACGGAAGAAGAGAATAACCTTAGAAACTTAAAAAGGAGAACTACAAAAGTAACTTAGTCTATATATGCACTTCTAATAATAAAAGCTACAAGATAGTAGCCAAAAGCAACCAAACAGAGATGGGGAGTTTAGCTACTCACTCGACCTCCTATATCATCTTACACAAAATGCAGAAGAAGAAAGCTAATATCTTAGTAATTAACAAAAGGTCAAACTAATACTACCATAATAACATCAACCAGAAACTACTATATTCTGAGCCAACAAACAAAAAACTTAATAGATAACAGACCAAGAACTAGTTGACTAACTTAGGCAATGGGGGTATTTTCAACTTCCTTAGTCTGATCACTGGTCCCATCCACCTTTGCAACATCAGATGAGTCCGGGGAGATAATGATAGATTTCGCAAAAAGCTCCCATGTGGAGTTCTCAGACAAAGAAATGCTTTCAACAGTGGGAATATACCAGGGTTTATTCTGGAAATTGTCCCATCCACCTAACCATAATCTCTCTGCTTTTTGGAAGGTTGAGGGAAAGGCTCTGGTACTTCTTGCTTAATTTTCAGAGAACTTTCCCAGTCCTTTCTTTTTCCTATCTGCTTAAGAACATTATCTAATACGTAATCTCCCTTTATTCTCTCTCCATCTCAATTTTCAAAGTTATGATAAAAAATTGTAGATAGAGAGAGGAGAGAGGAATTTTTTATTTTTATGTTTGAAGGTTGTCGGCCGGAAAATTGGCCGGTCGGCGACCTTCGCCGATGAAGATGATGAGGTGGCGAGAAGATGAGGTGCCAGAGAGAAGCGATGAGATAGAGGAGAGAAATGTGATGACTAGTTAACGGAGTTATAACGATAATTAAAAAAGGAGACCATCTGGATATTTTTAAATAAAGTAGGGGGCTAGGCAGGAAGTTGATCATAAAGTTGAAGGCTATCTGGGAATAACCCATTTTCAATAGGGAGCTTCCATGTTGGAGTTTTTTTTTTCTAAATCGTGTTGAAGTTGAGTGATGGGTCATGAAAATGTCCCATCAGAGTCGTTTAAATTAGCCGAGTTAGTCTGTTTCGAGTCTTTATTGTAATAAAATGGTTGGTTTTCTTGATTAGGTGTCTTTTGCAGAGTTAGGTGTGAAAAACGGTTAAAAATGAGAAAAAGATACATAAATGGTATTTTGGTCATTTGGAGTCAAGGGCATTCTGGAAATTTGGCCAAGGTCAGTAAGTGGTTGAAAAGTAGAGGTCGAGACGAGTCCGTAGGAGAAAACGGAAGTCAAATCGGAGTCCGGACGAAGGAATAAACCAAGGTCAAAGTCAGGTCAACATTTGGTCAGCATTCGGTACAAGTTCGGGCAAGTTTCTGGCCCGCGGTATGCTTAGGGACACGTGTCGTAGTTCGGAGGTCGGAGCATCTAAATCGCGTGTTCGCGCTAAGCAGCGAAGTGGGACCATCGTGAATCATCCAGTGTAGCGCGTCTCAGCGAGCTTAGGTAGTCCCTTGTTCACCTCTTAATCTGGACCGTAGCCTTCCGCGTGTCCTAGATCGGACGGTTCCTGTGCATCCCGTGTTTTATACTTATTCCGTGCACCCGTAGCAACTTAACTTGGTAGCGCCCGTCTCCACGTTTTAATCTCAGTCTCTTGCTTCCGCGTTTTCAAGATCCGACGGCTTCGGATGATCTATCCCTTTATTGCTTAATCCCGTGTGAACCGAAGCTGTTTAGCTTACTTGCTACCGACGCGTGTCACGCTCTTAACAGCCCAGATCCGCGCGCTTCCAAATCCGACGGTTTCTGTGGCCGATTCAACTTATTATCTTACACCCGGCTACACTAAAGCATCCGAAACCCATTATAAACCCTAGCCGCCGACCAGATTGTTCTTTTAACCCCTAGAATTCCAATTTTGACCCTCAGCTTTCCATTTTTTTACCAATTTTAACCCCAACTCAACCCTAATCCTATATAAACACTTTTAGAAGACCAACCAACCCCTCTTTTCTTAGCCCTTCTTTCCTCCTTCTTGTAGTTGTAAAATCCTAACCCTTCTTTTCCCCTCTTAGCCTCTCTTAGCCTCATTTTCTCTCTACCTCTTCTCAACTAAAAACCCTAGCCACCATTCTTTTCTCTACCACCTTCATCTTTTCTCTAGATCTACTTTCTCCTTCTAATTTCTTCTTCTAACCTTCTAATTTCTCCATACCTTCTTCTCTAAAATCTCTTCTTCTTCTATCTCTCTTCTAAATTTCTCTTCTTTTATCTTCTACTAAGCTATTATTTGGAGTTTTGAGCAATATTCTTGAGATACTTGGAGCTTAAATGGGACATCAAAATGGAGATACATGGGAATATGGATCGTGAACATTCTTGGAGATTTCTTTCCATTAATCTTTTGTAATTCCATTTATTTTATGAATTCAATGAATATTATTTTAGATTCCATGAGTAGCTAAATTTTGTATCTAGGGTGTAGAGGAAACCCATATTTGGGCTTATTTTGAGATACGTTATAAATCAATGAATCCTTATTTTGAGCTTCAATGCCTATTGATTGTCACTTCATGTTGATTCTATAACCTTATTATCATTCATGTATTATAATTAGATATTTCATGCTTTTATTGAATTATTAGATGAGATATGCCTTTTAGGTCTTGAATGAAAGTGTAGGAAATTAGTCTTATATGATAGTCAATCATACATTCTTGATTTTGAATTGTGTTATTAAAGAATATATTCCGAAATCTAAATAGTTTATTATGTTAGATTTTGAGTTATACATGAGAAAAGGGATTTGTTAATTAATGCATGTTTTAAGTAGTCCATTTATGTGGTGAAATCGAAAACCCTAGATTCTTCTTCTCACCTTGATTTCATCCTTATTAGTCTATTAGTATTGCTTTTTTTTTATAGTAGTTTCCAAATCAAATCAAAAATTTGAAAGGGGGTTTAATTTGATATTTAGGTAAAATAGCTTGTCCCTTGGAACGAAACTCGACTTATTAGAAATACTATAACTTGACCCCGTATACTTGCGGGAATAGACCCTTTTTGGGCCTATCATTGAGTTTTGACAAAAGTTTTAAAATTTTTATGGGACATTGTTTATAGATGAATTTAAAAGTTTATAAACAGTTTTGTTTCCAAATTAGTCCCATTATAGATGAGAGTTTTCTGACTCGACCAGAGCCGTAGCTAGGAATTTGAGGGCCCTGGGCGAAGTTTGATTATGGCCTTTGGTATAATAAAAAAAAAAATTTAAAGCAAAAAATTGAACCACGCGCCGATTAAAGACTTCTAATGAGCATGATTAACTTAAAATGATAAAACAAAATCTTTGTACAACGTATAGTTTAGAGTCTAAGCGAGTTTTTTAATATGATATCTTTTGTGTCATGATTTTCTCATAAGTATTTATGTATTGTTAGAATAAAAAAAATACTTAGATCTCTTTTTCTTAAAAACACGTCTAAAGATGACAGATATGCACCCAGACAACAAAACAATTTAAAGAAAAAGTGTGACGGAGCATAAGTAAGAATTGATTTAACAATAATCCTCTCAACCTCACTATTATAAGGAAAAAGAAAAATATGGGTGATGGGTTTCGAACCTATGTCTCAAGTGTGGAAATCCACCAACTTGACCACTAGAGCTGATGGAGTTTCATGTTAAAGTGTTTAGGGTTATTTATATATAATCTGAGTGCGACCTTCATAAGAGGTGGGCCTCTTTGGGGGTGGGGGCCCAAGGCGGACGCCCTGCCTGCCCGCCCGCCTCCAAACACGGCTCTGGACTCGACCATTTTGTCAACAAAATTTATACGAAATTTATTTATATATTTATTTTAAACATTATGGCAATTATAAATAGTTGCACAAGTAATTAACTGTTAAATTAAAAATACATACACGTAAAATGATTGAATTTAATTTAATTTTGAGCATCTTATGTTTTTATTATATTTTAGTTAAGGATAATATATTAGAGGGAAGTTTTATAGGGGCCCCCCATTCTTGTTAAACCCCCTCCTTGTGAATTCGGTACGAGCCACCAAATGCACAAGATAGCATCCGGTGCGAGGTCCACAAGAGACCATTCGATATGAGTCCACCAAAATTCACTCGAGTAGTCTATTTTTGTGAATTCGATAGACTCGTACGAAATTGTGAATTCGGTAAACGTACACAGAATTCACAAGAGGAGCCCTTTTAACAAGAATGGGGCCCCCTATAAACTCCCTATATTAGACCCGTTAAAATTTTTTGGGTTTCCTCATCATAGAGGAAAAAGATATAGGTAGGTTAATAGACGTACTGAAAATCTGCCATAAGTCCGCCCCTCTCTTAGTTTCTCCGTAGGATTCAGACTGAGCAGTCTGAAGCCCACGACTAGAGTACCCTCAAGATACTTAGACATAATTAATGATTATATAAGATGACTAGGACAACCACATAGACATCTAAAGGTGATTAGGACAAACAATATAATCAAATCTCATGATATTTAGAATCCCAAAACCCACTTTTCCACCTAAATTCAATGTAGAGTAAAGGTTTGTAGTGAAAATTATGGTTGGTGATTGTCTAATGGAAGAGGTTGTCCGAAATCCTAACTCAACTCTTGATTTATTTCTCTCCACCTCTCTAAAAATTTGTAGTAGATGGTAATGGTGGAGGAGGTTGTCCGAAACCCTAACTCAGCTCTTGATTTTTGTAGTAAAAATCCTAACTCAGCTCCTGATTTATTTTTCTACTTTGATGTTCTTAATTTGAGTTGAATGGAATTTAGCCACTACATTAGCTCATATCATAATTAAATCTCATGACCCTTAGAATCCCAAAACCCACTTCTCCAGCTAAATTCAATGTAGAGTAAATGTTTGTAGTGAAAATTATGGTTGGTGATTGTCTAATGGAAGAGGTTGTCCCAACTATTGATTTATTTCTCTCCACCTCTCTAAAAAAATTGTAGTAGAAAAGATGGTAATGGTGAAAGAGGTTGTCCGAAACCCTAACTCAACTCTTGATTTTTGTAGTAAAAATCCTAACTCAGCTCCTGATTTATTTTTTTACTTTGATGTTCTTAATTTGGGTTGGATGAAATTTAGCCACTATACTAGCTCATATCATATTCTTTTTCTTTCAACAGCTCATATCATATAGGTCTTTATGTTTTGTTCTTGATGTACTTTTCTACTTAATTTTCAAATTCTAACCAGGGATAGTTCTCAACAAAATAATAATAAGAACAATAGAACATACAGTCTATCTCTATTTTTTTACTACTACTTGTTTGAGGTTTAAGTTTGTCTCAGAAAAACTCAAATTAAGCTTATCCTATTTCCATGACTTATTCTTGATCCTCATTTAGTTTTCAAATTGACGTTAAAATATATCAGTTTGAGTCAACTTTTATCAGAATTTTTGTATATTCAACTGCGGTGAAAGTCTCATGGAAGTCTTCCAAAGCTTCATCTCAATTCAGATAGTTGATTCAAGGTAAATTACTAGAGATACAAAAACTTTGGCCGAGTATCTGAATTTCTAGGAAAAAGTTGATTCATTTAATAAGATAAAAAAAAATGAGTAAGAAAATGTTCCACGAAACAAAAGATGATTCAAATAATTTGGTAATCCTTTATTACATTTCAAAAAAAAAATTATATTGTTGACAAATGAATTTTTCCTATAAGTTTTCTTACCGATCCATAACTTCCACCAGATTCAAATGGTTGAGAAAACTAAATTTATAATATTATACTTAAATAAAAGTGATCAATATCCTATAACTTCTAATAATTATCATAATTGAGGTCATTACAGTATGGGTTTAGGGTCCAATCTTCTCAAAAAATGGATTTTTAGTCCTTTTGCTCTTGGGACTAAAAACCCTTAATATATATTACATAATTCCTTCCATGTCCCAGTCATTTTTCACGGGATTTTAATGTGTGGGGCCGCACAAAAATTTCAAACGGTTTAATGTACCTTGATTTTAGGATAAATTTAGGAAAAAACGGTTAGATTCTCACGAAAATTTCTCTCTCTTCTATAATCTGTTTAGAAACAAAATCTAAACTTTCCCAAATCAATTTTCTCTCTCTTCTTTACAGATTTAATATGGAGATTTATTAGCCAAAAATATGGAGATTTATTAGAAACAAAATAGATAGAAACAAATCAAAATTTCTCTCTCCTCTAAACAGATTTGGAAATCAAATCTTCTCTTTCCTATTATCCGAATCAATCTAGGATCAATTTAGCGTGATTTGGGGGTTAACATACAAAACATATATATCACTTTCTCTCACTTAACTTTCAGTTTTGGAATTAGTATATTTTTCTGGGAACATTAAACCAACATTTGTTTTCGTTTTTACTCATACATAAATACACATCGAATACAAATTATGAAACAAATACGTAAATTATGTATTATTTATGACGAATAAACCATCATTAGTCAAGTATACAACGTAATTTATCAAATGTATTTGGGTCTTGTTTAGTAAATTACACATAATTTCTATTACATTACACATAATTTCTTTTACATTACACATCGTTTACATTCTGTTACAAAAAAATCGTTTGCACTATATTGTTGAAGAGCATATGTAGTCTTGAGCAGGACAAACAATATTTACACTATATTGTCGAAGAGCATATCCAAATGATTTTGCACCACCAGGAAACAAATGACCAACTTCAGTAGGAAATTCCATAAGTAACAACAAAACTGCAAAAAGAAAACATATACATTTGTTAACAAAACATATAATTTACTAGAAATTTCATTATAATGGAATAAATTATGCATACTGTTTGTTAAACTTCATAATGTGTTAGGAGACAAACATAACGTTAATTCGAATCACAAGGTCACTGTTATGTGAAAAAATATGTATATTGTGCACTAAATTACATATAATTTTTGGAACATTTATTGTACTATAAACGGCAACTGTTTTGGAAAAAAAGTACGCGTAATGTTGAATAAATTATATTCAATTTATGCAGATTTATAAGATGTTTTTGATATTATTTATAAAGTATGAATAATTTGTAACAAAATAAATATATTTTACATTCTGTTATAAAAACATCGTACAAAAGACGTCTGCGTTATGTATGTGTTATGTTCTGTAAACATCATGTAATGTCGTGTAAATTATATATCGTTTACATTCTGTTACAACCAAATCGTACTAGATCTACTCTGGATAAAAAATGATATGTAATTTATTGTAAACGATCCGTAATTTATGTTAAATTATATATTGTTTGCATTCAGTTATAACAAATCTTACGAGATCTTCTCTGCATCAAAAATTGTACGGAAACCTTGATGAAGATTTGAAGAAATAATCTAGAAATCTGTAACCTAAAACTACTAAAAAGTAACAAAATACATAGATACAAACACTTCTTAATCGCATTATCTTCAGTAAAGACGGATTTAACATTAACATAATAAAATCGGTTATGAATCTTAGAGAGAGAAAATACTGAATAATAATGAAGATTTGATTAGTTGATAAAGAGAGAAATTCGATTATAATGAAATTCATGAACAAAGTTCAAGATGAAGATGAAAAATATTAAACAGAAAAGAAGAAATCAAAACCTTTAACATTACTTGAAAAACAATATTAAATCTGATTCAGAATTTGTTCCAATGGAACGAAAAATGATTTCTGTAATGTGTCTTACCTGATAAACGATGAAGAAGATGATTTCAGCTGCTCTAATGAAGAAGAAACAAGATTTCTGAGATGAATGGATGATTATCAAACGATTCTGATTTAGAGAGAGAGAGAAGATAAGCAGGTTTCGGTTACTGAAGATAATGAAGATCACGGTTACTATGTTTATAAACGTGATTGGAGAGAGAAAGGTGGGAGATAAAAATGGAAAAAGATATTTTGGATTTTAGAATGTAAATCAGATTTTATATATAAAGAAGGTTAGTATAGGTATTATAAATTAATATGTATTCTAGGGATTTGTGTTTTCTCTCTAGATGACACCAAATGGACTAGATATCCATTTGTATTATTTTTTTGGTTTTGAAACCCTTTATAGGATTAGAGAGGACTAAATGTCTTATTAGGACCCGTTTTTTGGACTATAAGCCCAAAAATTCTTACAGTATACATGATGAAATGCACCATTAACATCAAAAACACTTTTTCCTACTGCAAGTATAAAGATATTGAAATGTCAAAATGAAGAATACATGTATTGAGCATTTCTGTTACTGAGTATTTTTATATACCTTAATTTTCTTTTAATCCCCCTTCCTCTTTTATGCGTTTTTTTTGTGAAGTTTGAATAGTTGTTTTGTTTGTTGAACTAGGAATACAGCTTCTTTTTGGCCTATTATTTTGTCAGATGAATTGAGTATATACTTCTATATCTTAAAGCTTTTGTTGATGTTAAGATAATCGAACTTATTGGACATAAAAAATCTATTTAACCTTGATCTTGCCGATATTATGGTCCTTGAACCGATTTGGCTTTCCACGAAGGTGATTGTCATAACACAATTTAAATTAGCATCTAATTTTTGCTACAAATTTTTTAACTATTATCTCTCTCTCTATATATATATGTATATATACCCCTTACTTTATCTATTTCAGTTTCATTTGAATCCTTTTAGTTAAGATGTTGTTGCTGTTATTGTTTAGATTTGCAATTCTGGTGATTTCACTGCTAAATCTATAGTATAACAATAATTTGTTACCAGCTTCCTTCTTGGCCCCCTATTTCTTGTAAATTCAAATTTGGCCCCATTTTTGAAGATAAATTCCTTAATTACCCTCCTACAAATTATATGTTTCAAAATAAAAATAAAAACCCTTCACCTCACCTCACTCTCTCTCCACCTCACATCTCTCTCTCTCTACCTTACCTTCCTCTCTCTATTGAAGAACAGTTTATTGAAGAATAGTCTGGTCTGTTCTTCAATAGACCGGAACTCAGGCGAAGGGAAAATCCTTCACCGGAGTTTCTAGAGAGAGAGAGTGAGATTTTTTTTTTAATCTATCCAGGTCGTCGACCGAAAATTTTTCCGGCCGGCGACCTGGTCGGAGAAGACAGAGAGAGGGGTGGGGAGAGAGATAGGTAAGGTGGGGAGAGAGAGGTGAGGTCGGGAGAGAGAGGTGAGGTGGAGAGAGAGAGAGAGAGTGAGGTGAGGTGGAGGGATTTTTATTTTTATTTTGAAACATATAATTTGTAGGAGGGGTAATTAAGGAATTTATCTTAAAAAAGGGGGCCAAATTTGAATTTACAAGAAATAGGGGGCCAAGAAGGAAGATGGTCACAAAGTAGGGGGCCAAATAGGAATTAACTCTAATTTGTTCTTGGTAACTTAAATGCAACTTGGTTTCCTTTTTCATGATTTCATTAGTTATAGTTCTGTGTTTTCCTAAATTAGGACTTAGGTTTACCTTTTCAAAAATTGAAGGAAAAAGTGGTTGAAGAAGAATCAATAATATTGGAAGGTTTCATGTCAAAGGATGTTGGTCCTCACATATTGCGAATATGAAATTATCAATTATGTAAGAGAAAAGGATAAAAAAATCTCTATATGTAAGCTTCTGCTGTTTTTTAGGGTCTACGACTGTTCAACAAAAAAAAAATTATTGCTTTTTAGTTGGTGGGTTTGCTAATATTTTGTTAGATACTCATTTTTGTTTTGGAAAATTTTCAAAAACATCTCTTATTGAATGGTCATCCTTGTGGAAGCTACACCAGAACCCAAATTGGATACTGACATTATAGAGTTATAGAAATTGTAATTGAGCTACTTCTTTATCATAGTATTGTTGTTTTCAAGTGAAGTTAAAACACATATCGTCAGTGCAACTATAGGATATGTGTTTAATTTGACTAAATTGGAAAAATGGTCCGCGAATGCAATATACCAGGCAACAAGAATTTATGCTTCAAAGTTGGGCACAAAAGAGACTCAGAGGTTCTTCAACCTTGCTCTGCGACGTGGCTTCCTGTTAGAAAAGACATCCTATAGAAGTGATCGAGTGAATATTCAAAGATTCACTTCTTGAGTATTATTCCCGTTGGTTATTTGATTTATTATTATGATGCTAGGTGAAATCATTTTTTTATTTGTTTCGGTAACTATATCTATCTCCCACTAACTCTAGCTTAGGAGGTTTTAATAACACACTTGGAAAAATAGGTTGGGGTCTCCTTTACTTGCTCCATTAATCACATGTACTTTCTTTAGAAGGGTTTTGCTAATTTGTGCTACTGCTTTCATTTTATTTTAAAAGTTTGTTAGCTAGATTAATAGGTTGTGTTGTAATTTTGTATGAAGATTTTATTACTGGTAATTGATGAAGATGAGTGTTGATTTGATACTCGTTTTAAATATTGAGGACTCAGAACAGTTGAAGCTGAAAAGAAAGAGACTAGGTAAAAGTAAGAGCTAAAAAAGAGGTAAGTTGGTGTTCATAATAAAAATGTAAAAACCATTCCCTAATTCATTCCACATTTTTTTCTTAATTAGTATAACTCGATTAACTTATGTTTGCAGTGTGTTCTCCCGAAATTAGTTGGAATTGAGCATTTTTGTTACTGAGTATTTTTATATACCTTAATTTTCTTTTAATCCCTCTTCTTTTTTTTATGCGTTCTTTTTGTGAAGTTTGAATAGTTATTTTGTTTGATGATTTGAGAATACAACTTCTTTTTGACCTATTATTTTGTCAGATGAATTGGGTATATACTTCTACTCTTAAAGCTTTTGTTGATGTTAAGATAATCGAACTTGTTGGACATGGAAAATCTATTTGACCTTGATCTTGCCGATATTATGGTCTTTGAACCGATTTGGCTTTCCACGAAGGTGATTTTCATAACACTGTTTAAATTAGCATCTAATTTTTGCTACAAATTTCTTAAACTATTATCTCTCTCTCTCTATGTATATATACCCCTTACTTTATCTATTTCTGTTTCATTTGAATCCTTTTAATTACGATGTTGTTGCTGTTATTGTTTAGGTCGGCAATTCTGGTCATTTCACTGCTAAATCTATAGTACGACAATAATTTGTTCATGGTAATTTAAATGCAACTTGGTTTCTTTTTTCTTGATTTCATTAGTTATAGTTTTGTGTTTTCTTAAATTAGGACTTAAGTTTACTTTTTTCAAAAATTGAAGGAAAAAGTGGATGAAGAATAATCAAGAATAATGGAAGGTTTGATGTCAAAGGATGTTTTTTTTTTTTGAGTTTATAGTCCAAAAAACGGGTCCTAATAGGAGATATAGTCCTCTATATTCCTATAAAGGTTTTCAAAACCAAAATAATAATATAAATGGATATCTAGTCCATTTGGTCTCATCTAGAGAGAAAACACAAATCCATATAATACATATTAATTTATAATACCTATATTAACCTTCTTTAAATATAAAACTTGATTTACATTCTAAAATCTAAAATATATTTTTTCCATTTTTATCTCAACTTTCTCTCTCCAATCACGTTTCAATTTAAAGTAACAACTATCTTCAATATATTCCCTAACTGAAATCTGGTAACTTTCTCTCTCTCTCTAAAAACAAAATCTTCAATAAACTCCATTAAACAAAATCTTCATACAGCAGCAGTAGTAGTAAAAACCTCCATTGTTCTTTAGGTTATAAATTGTTTCTCTCTTTATTTAAACCATTGATAAGATCTAATGTTTTATTTCCTCTCTTTTGAACTCAAAACTAGTTGTTAACCCTCCATTAATCTCAGAACTTTTCTTTCATCTTTATTAGATTGCTCGAAAATCATTCATCTTTTATAAGGTTTAAAATTTATAGTTTTGTATTAACACCATTGTTAAGATCTAATGATGATTCTTTTTTTCCATTATCAGATTACGATGCTCTATTATTGAACATATTACATTTTATTACATTTGTGATTCAACTACATAAGATCTGTTTCCATCTTAACTAGCTTCGAATGGAAGATTTATATTTTCTCTCTCTAAAACTTTCATAACTCTTTTAGATCTTTGATGTTTATTTTTTATTTAATGATTTGTTCAATTTTAGTATGTTATTTCTCCTTCCAATGTTCATTCTATATTTCTTCAGATCTACGTTAAATCCTATTTTTTTTTTTGCAGATCAGAATCATCTGTCCGTACAATTCTTGATCTTTGTGATTATCCACACTTATTCTTATAATAGAATATAAAGTACAGGTACTTTACGATAACTTTCCATACTTTCTGATACAATTTGCTAATAATATCTTGATGTTTATCCTTTCTGATTCTTGTAACAGAATAAAAATTACAGTTACTTTACGATAAATTACCATACTTTCTGATATAATTTGCATACATTTCACGTAAGATGATAGTATTATTGAACAAAGATGCGTAAAGTATGAAAAATTTATCCAACATTATACGTCCTTTTTTTACCAGAACAATGGTCATGACAAGCATATAAAACTTCTCTTAACCTAATAAACAATTGTACTTTTCCATACATTATAGATAATTTATTGACCTGTACCTGTTATTTATGATACATCTCATTTTTTTTTATTAAATGTTTCATTACTAATGTATGTAAATTTGATATCAGAGATGACCTTTTGTGTTTGGCATCTAAAGAACAATCTGAATTTAAGATTGGCTAATGGAGCTCGTAAAGTATACGTAATTTATTATGAATAATCGAGTAGTATTAACTATATATTATGTCTGTTTTTTCCGGCATGATCATAGTTTATGTTACTTCATTCATAATTTATACAAATGTTTTAAGTTTTTTTAATGATAAAATAACCATAGGGTGTTGTTGTTTAAACAGGTACAAATCTATATCTTCTCAACTATCAGAGTCCTTTAACAACCAGATTCGACATGCTCGTGGACTCCCAATGACATCTTCAATTTATAATTTTTAGAACTCCCACCAACCTGTACAATAAATTATGGATCAGAACTGTACATGCAACGATATATTATGTAAAGGATACATTATTGATTTACTTTAAAAAAAAAAGTAGAGTATGATATATGTAAATTAATGACTACTTAGAAGAAATGCAAATTTATATTAAATTTTAAACACTGATACGTAAATGATACATACTTTAGAGAGTATTTGCATACATTAACAATAAATTACTACAAATATCAAACACATTACCTCAGATATTGATGCTTCTTTGGTGTTAGTCTTCTTCTTTCCAACATCTTCTTCAACAACAAATTTTCTTTTAATGGGAAATAAACATCAAATTATTCTTATTAAATGATTAGTATTTGTAAAAAATAACTCATACTTTACCATAAAATCTACATGCAACAACAGATTTATAAAGCTTTCACCTGAATATAACGACGATTCGTTTTTCAACAGATTTGAAAACGAAATGGTGTTAATGAACAATCTTATCTTTTCACCTGATAAAAATGAAATGAAAAGTTGAGAAGAAGAAAGGATGCTACCTTTTCAATAGTTACGATTTATTTAGGGTTCGTATTCAATCGATTCGGGATAATTTTTTATTTCCAAAACGGTTTTGAAGAGAGAGAAAATTCAATTTCAATTTGATAACGTTGCCAGCTTTGAACCCTCAAATCATGCACTTTCCACTTTAGAAACTTTCCGGATTCAGCGGAAAATCAAATAAACCCGCGATTTTGTGAGGAGGGACATAGACGGTATTATTTAATAAAGTACGTGTTATTTATGTCCATAATGTAAAAGGACTAAATATCCATATTTTGGGAAGATTGGATCATATACCTTTTTTGAACATTATTTTGGTCTGTATACCCATGGACTCTTTTTTTTTTGTTGAAGATGTCAAAGGATGTTGGTCCGCACATATTGCCAATATGAAATTATCAATTATGTAATAGAAAAAGATAAAAAAATCTCTATAGCTAAGCTTCTGCTGTTTTTTAGGGGCTACGACTGTTCAACAAAAAAAATTATTGCTTTTTAGTTGGTGGTTTTGCTAATATTTTGTTACATACTCATTATTGTTTTGGAAAATTTTCAAAAACATCCCTTACTGAATGGTCATCCTTGTGGAAGCTACACCAGAACCCAAATTGGATATTGACATTATAGAGTTATAGAAATTGTAATTGAGCTACTTCTTTATCATAGTATTGTTGTTTTCAAGTGAAGTTCAAACACATATCGTCAGTGCAACTATAGGATATGTGCTTAATTTGACTAAATTAGAAAAATGGTCCACGAATGCAATATACCAGGCAACAAGAATTTTTGCTTTAAAGTTGGGCACGAAAGAGGCTCAGCGGTTCTTCAACCTTGCTCTGCGGCGTGGCTTCCTATTAGACATCCTATAGAAGTGATCGAGTGAATATTCAGAGGTTCACTTCTTGAGTATTATTCCTGTTGATTATTTGATTTTTCAGAGATCCACTTCTTGATGCTAGGTGAAATCATTTTTGTATTTGTTTCGGCAATTATATGTATCTCCCACTAACTCTAGCTCAGGAGGTTTTACTAACACACTTGGAAAAATAGGTTGGGGTCTCCTTTATTATGCTCCATTAATCACATGTACTTTCTTTAGAAGGATTTTGCTAATTTATGCTACTGTTTCATTTTATTTTGCAAGTTTGTTAGCTAGATTAATAGGTCGTGTTGTAATAGTCTATGAAGATTTTATTACTGGTAATTGATGAATATGAGTGTTGATTTGATACTCGACTTTAAACATTAAGGACTCAGAACTGGTTGAAGCTGGAAAGAAAGAGACCAGGTAACAGTATGAGCTAAAAGGGAGGTAAGGTTGTGTTCACAATAAAAATGTAAAAATCATTCCCTAATTCATTCCACATTTTTTTCTTAATTAGTATAACTCGATGAACTTATGTTTGCAGAGTGTTTTCCCGAAATTAGTTGTAACTGAAATCTCGAATTAGCAGCTTAGAATGTTTTGACCAACTTACTTCCTATATTACATAGTTGAATGTATACTGACTTGATTTGGTAACTTCACGAAATCATCAGATTCAGATCACATGCGAATTTTTATATTGTGATGCTTTGAATAGTTCAATGTGGTTCTTAAATTCTCAAATTTACAATTTTCTATCTTCATAACAATGAAAATATTCTTTATTATTCATTGATTTTTTTTTACCAACTACATTTATTGTAAGAGTAATATAGCTGAGTGGCTTGTTAGAAAAAAATAACACGGATCAATTTTGTTCAGATATTACTTTGACGGAAATAGATTGTTGTCTTATTACATTGGCTTCAAGTTGGTCTGAGTTTCCTGGAATATGTTTTACATTCAGCTAAGCATATATGTCGATTTAGCAGAAGTCTATCAAAAGAATCTAGAATCAATTGATAAGCATCTACGTAAGTATATTCAGCGGGGGTTTCCGTAGACTTATAAATCTCTTTAACTTTTCTTTTTTTTTTTCTTCTTTGACCTATTTTTTTTTTCAGAATTGTTAGTTTATTATACAACTTTTAGATACTCTTTCGAACTAATTCAAATTTCCGTTCGTAAGGATTTTTTTTTCATATTTAGATCTTATTGTGCCAACGCACCGTTATGCCTTAATGACTCTAAGCATCAATATAACTAGGAGAAATAAATGTCGATCTCCTTATGCCCAAGGACAACTACTTAGGTCCTAGATAATGAATAGGACCACCATTTGGATTCCAATACTCTCACAATAACTCTGTTATAACTTAATAACTTCAATATTTAATTAACTAATTTAAACCTCTGATAGAGCTCTTTTGATAGTTTAGGACTATCCAGTGAAAGGTCTTTTTTTTCTCTTTCAAAGTATTTAATCTTTTTCCTTCTCCCATTCTATCACTAAAGCTTCTCACAAGCCACAGTATTCTCTCATCTTTTTCTAGATTCTAAACGAGTTAATTTTGTGAACTAAACTAAAATTACTAATTTGTTAGTACTTATTCGAGAATTTAATATTATTTATTCAAACAAATTAACGTATGAGGAATGTTCAGGCGCGATTTGTTGTTCATTTGTACAATAACTCTCATGTGAAAAACCGGATTTGTATATTTTATACTTTTATTTTTTATTGCAATAACAAATTTAAACGTCTCGAACCATATATGACTTGCGAATTTTGGATTTCCGTTTAGGAAAAAGCCCTTAGTTGGGAATAAACCTTTTGCTTATGTATAACTTGTCACGCCTTCTAAAAATCTCAAATATGTCTCGGTAAATAATAAGGCGTTTGGTCTCTGTAAATTCAAAACAGTCAATACTTATCCCTGTAACACCCAATTTGAGTTTGAATTAATTTTGGGTTATTTTCCAAATGGGCCCCAACTTTGTGACCAGCTTCCTGCCTAGCCCCCTAGATTAGCAAAAACACCCATATGGCCCCCTTTTTAAGATTTCGTTATAACACCGTTAACCATTCGACATTTCTCTCTCTTCCATCTCATAACCTCTCTCTGCCACCTTATCTTCTAGCCAACTCATCATCTTCTCCGCCGAGAGTCGCCAGCCGGCCAATTTCCGGCCGACGACTTCAAACCTAAAAAAAAAATATAATTTCTCTCTTCCCCTCTCTCTCTCTAAAAAATTTTTTTTTTTTCTCTCTCTCTAAAAAAAATATATTTTTTTAAAATTCCCTCCTCTCTCTCACTACAAAAATGCGCTCTATTGCCGACGGAATAACCAAAAGCCGTCGGAGATAAGAGTATCACCCACGGCTTACCTATATAGCCGTCGCCAGTAGTGCACTCCACCGACATTTTTTTTAGAAAACCGTCGGCAATTAACAGCTCGGTAACAACTTTCACCGACAACTTGGCCGACGCCCTGGAAAATCGTCGGTAGAAGTACTTTGGCGGAAATAAAGAAATGGCGCGAATTTTCCCGGTTGTGAAAACCTTCTACAAATTCATTTGAGGAGGGAAAAAATTCTAGAAACTATTTTCCCGACGGAAAATAGTTTACTCACCGTCGGCGATGGAAATGATTTGGCGGAAATATTTTCCGCCAAAACATTGGGCCGACGGGTTTCTCGAAGCCCGTCGGCCGAGAAACCCGTCGGCCCTGACCCTAACCCTCTTACGCTCTAGCTCGCACTTAACTGTTGTTCCCCTTTACTCATCTCTTTTTTCCTCTCTTGCTCGAAAGATTTGGGGAAAACCTTCATCACTCATCAACTCAAATCTCTCTACTCACTCATCAGTCAACAACTCAAACACAAGGCACAGATCATGTCAGGTATTCTTCAATTACTCTTTCCCTCTTTCTTCTACTTCTTTTTTGACCTTCTTTTTCTTCTACTTCTGATTTTCGTGTTGGAGAACTCACGGTCTAGGGTTTGTTTTTATCATTTCCTACCCTTGAGTTGAGGGACATTTGATGCAAGTATTTTGATTTCGAAACCCTAGAGTTATTAACTCATGAACTCAAATCTCTGATTTGTGTTTTGCAGTCAAGGGTTTCTTTTACTGAATTTTGATAATTATCTATAGTGAGAATTAGAACTATTGATTATGTCTAGTTTATATCACGGTCACCCCATTGTTTCCGTCAGTACAGAACTATAAATGTTGATGATCAACTCAAACCCTTAAAACAGTAAGTACTAGCTAGTTTCTCTGATTGGGGGTATGTTCTTTTGTATTATCTTATTATATATGTAGATGATGAAATACTAGTACTATATTTACACTCAAACTTATTGGATCAATATTAATTTAGCTAGCTAGGGTTTCTTTTTTTCTTCTTCTTACTAGCTACAATATTTGTCTCATATCTTTGTTATTTTGCTTCAAGGAATCTGCATCAAATACATTGTGGATAGCTAGGGTTTCCTCATCAAGAAAAATAGGGTTAAAACTACTACTTACTTTTTCAGCTTTTTACATGTGAGAATGAATCCTCATTAGTTATTTATGGGGAATACTAGACATTTAAAATAATATTGGGAACTTGATTTTCTTCCTTATTCCAGGAAGGTGTCGTAAAAACTATGACATGGGATGATTTTTTTTGGAGAATCATAGGTATTGGGAACTAAATGAGATCGTATTCCAAAATATTAAGTGTATAGATAGGTAGCGATCGTCGCTACCAAGTAATATAGAACAACACCCAACATTGTTAGTTTGTTACTTTCTGAGTAGCAACATAGGGTAAGCTTAAACTTATTTGAATATCTTAGGGCATCAGCCTCTTTCATATAAGTAAAAAAAAGGTGCTCACTATTATTGTACTACACTACTAATTTCCTACTTTCATCCTAGTGAAGTTAATGACTTTGTGTGTTTTTATCATTTCCTACTTTTATACCGTTGTTTCTTAACCTGCTTCGTGTTTGGATCACTTTCTTGTTCATATAGTTTGAGGATAACGTGTTCCTGCGAAATTGAAGCTCAAATCTCTCTACTCACTCATCACTCAACAACTCAAACACCATAAGCAAATAGGTACAAATTCTTCTTTTTTTCATTTTATCTTCTGTGATTTTATCTGCTTTTCATTTTATGAATTTTCTGCGGTTCACTTTTTTTTTTTGCATCTGTTTGTGATGAGGGTTTAAGGTAGCTAGGCTTTAAGGTTTGTAATAGAATTGAAAGTCTCATTATCAGCTATTTTGTGTTGGTTTTTATTTAGGATTTTATCTATGATGAAATAGTCAGTTTGATTTTACGACCGAACCACATTGTTATTTCATGGTTTGTCTATGATTTTCTTTTATTATCATGTTAGGTTCTGTCTTCGGCTTTAGATCATTTTTAGTGGTAGTTCAGCGATGATCAATATGATTTTACACTTGTTAACTTCTCTCATCTGTCGCGAACCCAAAATGAAGATCCTTATGTGTTGGCATCTCAAGTCAGCCAGGTTTTTTATGTTCAAGATCCAATTGAACTTGAATGGCATGTTGTGGTGAAGAATAGACCAAGAGATACTTACGAAATGAATGAAAATTCAGGTGATGACCCACCACTTGATAGTGAGTTAATTTAAGATTATACCAATGTTTGTGATAATGAGGATGAGGAAGACGTTGCGATGATGGACGACGAAGACAATGCAGCTCAAGAAGGTGATGAAGACGAGCCCGAGGAAGAGTGTGAGGAGGAAGAGTCTGATGAGGAAGAGTATGAGGAGGAAGAGTTTGATGAGGAAGAGGACGAGGAACCCAATGAGGATGAGGAAGACGGTGAAGAGGATGATTAGGAAGACGACAACTCTTTTGTTTAGTTGTTACCTTTCCAATAACAAATGTATTAGTTCTAAATGGTTTTAAAAGTTACGAGAAGAACTTTCTTATTTGAAATTCGGCTCATGCCACATGTGAAGCCAAAAGACCTATTTCCTCGGCAATCTTCCGTAACTAATAAGAAAATAGATCAAGAGATTTCGAACATGAAGCAGGAGAATGTGGAGTTACGAGAAGAACTTTCTTCTTTGAAAGCACAAATGAAAGAACTTATGAATATGATGCGATCACAGGGTGCTGGTTCTTCATCACATGGTGCTGGTTCTTCATCACAGGGTGCTGGTTCTTCGTCACAGGTATATCTAACTTATTTTTCTCAAATAAGTATTGAAATGTCGTCAATTTAACATATTTTGATGATTTATTTGTATTTGAGTTTTAACAGGGGCAGTAGGTTGTTAGCAGGGAATACATCGTCGACCTTCACAAACGCCTTCATGGATGGTATGCTATTACTTAATCTTCACATTTTCTTAACTATGTTTTCAAGGATAGTTGGATCCCGTAGTCTCTAACATTGTATGAAAATTAGTTTTTCATTTATGCTAATCCAACTAGAAGTCACTGATCCAACTACTTGTATTTTTTAGAGTATGCTAATAAAAATATTTAGCTATATACAACCAACTTAGTATATTCTACGAGTTTTATGCTACAAATTTGATAGATCTGAATCAGCTATCCTCTTTCCTTTCCAGAACCAATTACTCCTAGTCTAGCAAGACTTGTAACAAATACGACAATTGAGTTAAGAAGCCTAGATTTCAAGAGACTGCGCCTTAGAAAAAGCATGGACGAGAGTCCGACAAAGTCTCTTAATTGTTGTATTTTACTTCCTTCATCTGTGTTTATTTTGAAAGTGTTATAAGTATTGTGGATATGTAAGTCAGTATACAAGTTTCATTGTCTTCTGAATTCGGGTGAGATGCAATCAGCAGCCTCTGTTGTTTGCAAATGAAGAACTTCATTGCGAACCTTGACCTCTTCAGTTTTAAAATGATATAAGCGTACACTTAGCATCATCCGATGATATACAACCAACTTATATACACTTTTTCGGTCGATAAATCCCAAAAAGACGAAACTTGAAGTTGTTTCTCTGAAATGGTGTATTCTAGATTTCTGTACTTAAAACTCTTATTGTTTTTCTATTTGGATTTGTCAAATAGCTACAGTTACGTTCTATATTATTCTATTGACTTTGAATCAAATTCAATGTTAAGCCATTCGATACTAAGATATGTGTTGTATCTTTTTCTTTGTAGGGATTAAAATCGATGACGAAAAGTATGAATTTTGAAGAACGGAGTTTTGTTATATATATGAATGCTTTATGAATGATTTTGATGTTGGTTATATCTAGTTTATAAATAGTTGAACTTCATAAATTTACCTTTAGGTTGACGGTTTTATGTAGTTTTCGAATAGTTGAACTTTATAAATTTACTTATTTTGTTATGAATTTGTTTCGAATTTATGTTTATCAGGTAATTGTTCATAATGTTGCTGCAGTTTATGGATCACATACTGCAACAACGGGTGACAAAAATCGATTTTTAAAAACAGATAAGAAAATTATTGCCGACGGTATAAATGTCGTCGACAAAATTGATTGCGACGGCTAAGAGGCGTCGGCAAAATAAGGGCAACTATAAAAGACGCGAAAAAAAATTTGGCGCCAAAATCCATTGCCGACAGTGATTTTAAAAGGAAACACCGTCGGCAATAAAAATTAGTTACGAATCCACACGAATTCTGCCGACGGTAGGGAGAAGTTATGATCCCGTCGACAATACCGAGACCGACAACCTATATACCGTCGGCAGAGTCGTCGGCAGTAATATTGCCTACCCCTTTAAAGCCGACGACCTTCTACCGTCGGCAAAGAATACTGCCGACGGTATTTCCTATGTTACCGACAGTCTTATTCCGTCGGCAATAACCTTCATTTTTGTAGTGTCTCTAAACTCCGGCGAAGGGGGAAAACCCTTCGTCGGAGGGTCTGTTCGTGATGAACAGACCATCACGAACAGACCATAATCTGGTATTTTCGTGATGAACAGACCCTCCGGCGAAGGGAAACCCCCTTCGCAGGAGTTTAGAGAGAGAGAGGAGAGAATTTTAAAAAAAAATCAGAGAGAGAGAGAGAAGAGAGAAAAAAAAATTTGAAGGTCGCCGGCCGGCGACCCTGTCGGAGAAGATGATGATATGGCGTGATAGGTGACTTGGCATAGAGAGAAAATGAGATGTGGGCCATACGGGAATTATTGCTAAAGTAGGGGGCCAGGCAGGAAGCTGGTCACAAAGTTGGGGGCCATTTGGGAAATAACCCTAAAATAAAACTAGATTTCTTTTTGGAATAAATAGTTTTGTTGTCTAAAAAATCATTAATAACTTTAGTTAAATCTTATATCTCTGGAACGCTACACTTATCTTTACAGAGTTGGTCTCAAAAGTTAAAACCATAAAGGGTAAAAAACAAAGAAATGTTAAAGAGTTAATTCCTATTTGACCCCCTACTTTGTGACCAGCTTCCTTTATGGCCCCTTTTTTTGTAAATTCAAATATGGCCCCCTTTTGTTAACACCATCAGTTAAATTTAGTTGTTAACTATTTTGTTTCCATTATTACCCTTTTTATAATAGAGATTTTAGAAATTCAAATTTGACCCCCTTACAAACATGGGTTGATTCCCAAAAAAACTTAACTTGGTTAGAAAAAAATTAGGGACCAAAATATAATTTATTTTGAAAATATTAAACAAACTTGTCTCACCTCCATCTCATCACCAATCTGTCCCACCTCATCACTCACCTGCCACCTCACCATCTTCTCCGACGATGGTCGTCGGCCGTCAAAAATTCCGGCGACCATCTTTTCTTCTTCTTCTTCTTCTTCTTCTTCTTCTTTCTCTCTCTTTACCTCCTTTCTACTCTCTCTCTATAAAGTTCCGGCGAAGGGGAGGACCCCTTCGCCGGAGCACTGGTTTCCAGACGAAACCGGTCTTGAAACAAGACGAGATCTGGTCTCGTCTGGTCTTGAAACCCTAATTTTTAAAACAAAACAAACACATAAAACACATGAAAGAAATTCCAAACTCTTTCATTCGCTCCACCTTGCTAAGACATCTGAATTTGATTTGGAACAAGATAATTGGCATGATCTCCATATCCAACATTATCAACTAGTAATGATGATTGCCTTCCTTGCAGCGATTGCATCTGAGCTGAAGGATCATTCATTTGATTCCCAAACCCTAAATTATCCATAGTGTTGATTTCAGCAGGCATATAATATGGTGGTTGTTCTCCAAATCCAACATTGCCCAAATTGGTATACTCCAGTGAAGAATATAATGATTGGGATCTTGTTGCATTTGCAGAGAAGCAACATTCACATGATCCCCATATACCCTAATCCAGTATTATAAGGAAACCTTCCCAATACTTCATTACTAATAAGATTGTTAAAAGGATGATTAAGAGGATGAGTTAGAGAATGAAGAGGAGGGTTATTCATTACATCCCCAAAACTGTAATGAATAGGAGGAGGAAGAGGAGGAGAATAATCATTGAAATGAAGAGGAGGTAGAGAGAGAAAGAAAAAGAAGAAGAAAAAAAAAGATGGTCGCCGGAATTTTTACCGACCGGCGACCATCGCCGGAGAAGATGGTGAGGTGGCAGGTGAGTGATGAGGTGGGACAGATTGGTGATGAGATGGAGGTGAGAGGTGTGTTTAATATTTTTAAAAGAAATTATATTTTGGTCCCTAAATTTCTTCTAACCAAGTTTTTTTTTAGAATCAACCCATGTTTGTAAGGGGGTCAAATGTGAATGTATAGAATCTCTTTTATAAAAAGGGTAATAATGGAAACAAAAGAGTTAACCACTAAAGTTAACTGACGGTGTTAACAAAAGGGGGCCATATTTGAATTTATGAAAAAAAAATGGACCATAAAGGAAGCTGGTCACAAAGTAGGGGGCCATATTTTTTTTTTTTTTGTTGTTGAACAAGTTATGGCTAGTCATTGTACATTTGTAAAACAAGGATCATCTCCTTTTGCAGCATAAAGTTAGGAACCTAGTGAGTTTCTGTATATTTTTGTAGAAAGAGAAACACAGGGAGAGAGAAAAAGAGGAGAAATGATGGCGGAAAATATCAGTAGGAAGAAGCCGAACATTTTAGTGACGGGAACACCAGGTACAGGGAAGACCACCGTGTCTTCTTTAGTCAGTGAAGCAACGGAGCTCCGTCACATTAACATTGGAGAACTCGTCAAGCAAAAAAACTTGCACGATGGTTGGGACGATGAACTTCACTGCTATATCATCAACCAAGATATGGTAACCCCCTTTTAACCCTAATTCTACCTTTAACTTTTTTTTCTCCTCCCTTACTCTTGTTATCACTACTCTTTCCTCCATTAAACCCTAGAATTATAACAACTGTTAAGTAGTATGATTTATGAATGATTTTATTCTAGGGTTTCCTCTCTTCATAAATAATTGAGCTTTAATTACCTAGTTATATCATTGATGTATGGGAGGCAAAAAAAGTTGGTTTGATTTGGTAAACTGCATGTTAATTGGATCATTTTAGCGAAGTCTAAAATTTCATATAAAATTGAAGTGACAGACTTAAATTTGAGGAACTTGGTAGAAGGTGAAGTTTTTATAAGGCTGGCACTAACAAAATTGTAAAGGGAAATTGGGGGTTTTGTCAAATTTTATTGGGTTCAAATGTGGATTTTGTCAAATTTTCGGGCACAACAAAACTTCTTCTTCCTCATCTCAGGCCATCCATTTACGGGCACTACCTCCGACCACCACCACTTATCTTTTCTTTGCCTCCTCTCTTTTTGTCTCACTCACACTATCTATTCCAGCAAAGGGGAGGGGTTCTCTACGCCCGAATAGATAGACAGAGAGGGAGAAGAGAGGAGGAAGAAAGAGAAAGGAGAGAGAAATGATGGAGGTCGTGATGGTAATTGTCGAAGGAGAAGAGAAAAAAGATTTGAAAAAGAAAATGTCTTCGGGAAATGGCCGTTGGCCAGACGACAATTATGGAAGTGGTGAATGAATCGTGGTGGGGGTTGGGAGAAACAAAAAGAAGGTAAAAAAAAAATTACTCTAAATTTTGTATTCTAAATTTTTTTCTTGTTTCTCCAAAGTGGTGGCCGGTTATATTTAATAGGTTTTAACCAAGAGAAGGGGGTAAAAATGATTTATATGAAATAATATATCAGTGGTGTCAATGGTGATCCAAGCAAGTTATAACTTGTAAGGATTCCGAAGTGTCGGAATAGAAACAATCAATGAATTATATATTAGTATCGGGAACAATGTAAAATTGCCAAGTGATGGTATTTTCTCGAAGATGAAAGACTTTGGATAGAGGATCAGGAATCAGTAGTTTTAGCTAGGAAAGCGAAAAACTGTATAGAAAACACATCGTAAACCCTAGAAAGGAGACCCTGTTTGGCGATAACAGTTTTGCAACTTGGGTGTTCCAATTGGCGACTAGGGACCTATTTCTGTTCCAATGAAACAACATATACCAAAATTTTCCTCGGTAAAAAACTTTTATCCTTGAAGATGGACGAGCTTTTAGTCTTCCAAATGGTCCACATGATTGCATGTGAGATGTGAGATGGCTTCCCGTGTTTAAATCGTCTCTGAGCCAGCTCTATCCTCATAATACATCTTATTGAACCTCCATGGAGCATGAGAGTCTAAAGGGTTTGATAATCTGATTCCACAAGCTCCGTCTCATTGGCGAGAGTTACGAAGATACGCTTCTAACTTAGATTTTTAACCATTGTATTGATGAACTTGGAGAAGTTAAAAAAGAGACGAACGATTGGAAATCTGGCTTATTATTACAGGTATGTGATGAGCTTGAGGACCAAATGGAAGAAGGTGGAAACATCGTTGATTACCACGATTGTGATTTCTTTCCTCAAAGATGGTTTGATCGAGTTATAGTCCTTCGAACAGAAAACTCCTTGCTATATGATCGCTTAAATAACAGGTTTTATTACTTCATGTTTCTGAACATTTATCTCAATATTTGGTAGATGTTCTTCTAGGTTCTACTCGAAATTGTCGTTAATCAATCAAGACTATGTCTTTACTGCAGAGGTTACTCGGGTCCAAAACTCACAAACAACGTCGAATGCGAAATCTTTCAAGTAATACTTGAAGAGGCGAAAGAGAGTTATCCCGAGGACATTGTTGTAGCGATGCAGAATGATTCTCTTGGTGACTTAGCTACGAATATATCCATGATAACCAATTGGGTCAAAAGGTGGAGGCCAGCATCTTAAGCAGGTAGTCTAGTATCTTTATATATTTGTAAGTTTCGTAATTTATTCACTTAAAATCTGCTTAGTCGGACGGACCGGTTTCCTTTTCACTGAATGAAGGGATGTTTGGTGAATTCAAGTGTTTGGCTCAGTATTGTAATTTATGTACAACTTTCCCTGACTCTTCTTTTTAGCTGTTTAATAAACTTCGAATTTTCACTCTTGATCTCCCAACTCGTTATAATACCTCTGTGATCTCTAACTACCCCGACCCCTAATTGACATTGTCCCCATTTTTTCCTCCCATGTTTCATGTTCGAGTCCAATGCACATTACGTTTCTGGCGAAGGCCCGACGAGCACTCCCGGATGTCTGCGGTTGCACCTATAGTCTATTTTCCACAACTCTCCCTAAGCGATGTGAGATATTGCATAATAGCTCCAAATTCACCCTCACAAATCATGAAAGTGAGATCTATTTCTTGACAATCTTTAGATCAGCCACATAGAATCACCTGTTTTCTTTAGTATTTTTTCTTCTCCACAAATTGTAATGAGAACCAGGGAAATGAGAGAAACTATCTCTGTTCAGATCTCAACAAATTAGATTGGGGAAAATACTATAAGTCGGCTTAAAAGTCCTATTAGTCCCCACACATACTTCTTTGAGGTGATTATTGGAAGGAGATACTATGGTCAAAAAGATGACTTCCAAGTCTCTATCTCTAATTCCTATGGTCAACAAGATGACTTGCAAGTCTCTCTGTCTATACTGTGGTAAAAAAGACGATTTGGTTTGGTTTTGATTGAGAAAATTAGTTAACAAAAAATGGGTTGATTTCTAGATAGTCCCAAACCACAAGAAACAGAACCATTGTACACTCGTAAGGCCTGTGGGTGAAACCAATTCCATTTACGAAAATGATCTAGCAAAGGAAATTCTAAACAGATTTGGGGAAATCTTAAATCAAGATTTGAAGTTGATATGTCAACTTCCTCTTGATTTGTGTCCTAAATCAAGAGAAAATTCCAACGCGTTAGATTTGATATTCTCTCTTAGATCTGTCTATGCCTTTTCTTGTTCTATCACTATTGTTCCATTTATTTTGAACAGGCTCTAAGCAGGCCTATTTGTTGGGACTTCGAAATGCCCAAACACGACAGGGTCCACTTTGAGTTTGGTCCGCCGTCCACTCGACCATCATTAAGTTAAACACTTTTTTGTTTGTTTATACACTTTTTTTTTGTTGCAAAGTTATAGGCTTATTATATTTGTTTTTATGTTCTTTTCATCTACTTGCTTATTCAATATATTTTAAATCAATAATTCGTTTGACATTTTCTTACTAGGGAATTATTCTTCCCCATTATTTGTCATGCTTTCAAATACATCAAAATATTTATGCAAAAAACCTCTAAACTAGTAGAGGAAACATCGTTATAGACAAAACTCCAATATTAAAGTCATCTACCATGTTCTATTTCAACAAAAAAAATCTAATACATTAAAGTACTTATCCATTTTATTTAAATATTCACAAGAGAATATACAATATTTGCACTTGCATACAATTCTGATGTCTTTATAAAGCAAATTATACCGCAACAACTTAATACATATATATATATTTTATCACAATAGTCTCTTCGAAAAAATGGACCCACATTGGGCTGATGATTGAGTTAGACTCCCGTGTTTTTCGCTTGTTAGATTTCATCGTTCATCCAGGATAACATTTATGTCATCTTTTTCTTACGTGGGACTATTCTGGATATACTTTCCCGTAGTCTCAGCGAGGAGCAAGAGAAACAGTGAGGTCAATTTTATTTCCCATCTGATCCGTCCATTTCTTAGACTGTAAATAAAGCTTTGAAAATATACATGCTACTTGTTTCATATCAGGTCTTTTATCTGGATCAAAATCAACACATTCTATAGCCACACGTGTCATCTTCTCAGCTATTTCCACTGGAAAAGAATCGTTCAATCTTCTATCAATCCATCTTCTAATCTTATTATTTGATTCAATCACTTCTTTAGCTGTTTCAATCAATGATATACTCTTATAATCTCCTCCTCCTCCATCAATTTTCAATTTCAATGGTTCTTCACCTGATAATAATTCTAAAATCACAACACCAAATGCATAAACATCTGATTTCTGTGTTGGAATTCCGGTGAATTGATATTCTGGTGACATATATCCTTTTGTTCCTGAAAATTTCATGTTTTTACTCTTTGATCTTCTCAATTTATTCGTCGAATTTTCTTCTACTAATTGAATTTCTCCATTCTGATTATGACGATCTTGTTTAATGATGATTTCTCCACATAATTCAGATGTTCCGAAATGACAGAGTTTAGCTTTAAAAGAAGGTTCAGTAACAAGAACTGATGTACTTTTGATATGATTATGAACTGGAGATAGATTTAATCCTGTATAATAATGAACATACTCAAGTCCTTGTGCTAGATCAGTAGCGATCTGCATTCTTGAGATCCATGATGAAAGAACTGTAAAATCTGGATTTCTAGGGTTCCGTAGACAATCACGAAGGTTACCGCCATTAACAAATTCATAAACAAGATAAATATAATCACCTGAGATTGAAACGCCTAATAGCTTGATCAAACTACTATGATGACTTTTACAGATAATCGAGAGAGAAAACTGAAGTTGACACATTTCGATCAACCGACGAAATTTCCGTTGAAAAACGATTACATCTTTACCGCGGATTAAACATTTCCAAGCCGAAGAAGCTGAAGAAGAAGATGAGAAACGTCTGGAGAGGAAATTCTTAGTAGCGGATCGAATTTCAGAGAAATCATAGATATGAGCGTTTTCAGGTAATGAATTTCTGAGAGATTTGAGAGAAGTTTTACTTGAAATTGAACTCTTTGATGAATCTTTATAGCTTGAAGAAGTAGTAGTAGTAGTATAAGCAAAACTGGTACTTGAAGGATCTGAAGAAGAAGAAGAAGTTTTTGTTGTAGATCGAGTTGTTTCATATGATTTTGTTCTTCGAGATGTTCTTGAAATTTGAATTGGTTCTTTTACTCTCGTGTTCATTTTAGTCTTACACATAAAGATTTTGTAGGGTTTTCAGATAGAGAGAGAGAGAGAAAGGAAATCTCGATTTTAGGGTTGTAAGTTGAAGAATTTTAGAGAGAGAAAATCTTAATTTGGGGGTTATTATGAATTGGGGATTTTAGGGTTTGATTTGAGTTTGTGATTATAGAGATGACGTAACACATGAGAACTAATTTGGGCTTGTTAGATTTTTTTGGCGTTTGTTAAAGTGAAAAGGATGATCTTTTCTTGGCGGGAGGTGTAGAGGGGGAGAAAAAAAGAGGGGAAAAAACGAGACATCAATGGTTTACTTGGAACTATTCTCCCGACCCTAGCGTCACGACTGACGACGGCTAAGTCAACGTGGCCATATATTTGTTGTGTCCCTTATGTTCATGTGACAAGAAGGATACAAGTTTGAAATGAGATGAGATGGATCAAGAATGACACGAATGGTCATCTGTAAATTTACTGATAAGAGTTTAGTGTGACTTTTTTTTTTGTTGAACTAAGTTTAGTGTGACTTATTTTTTGTTGAACTAAGTTTAGTGTGACTTGGCGTGCAGAAACATACATCACATATTGTGGCATTTAGAGAGAAAAAACATGTTCAAAAAATATAGGATCGAAATGAGTTGTTATGCACGAGATTTATGATAAAGTTTAGTATCACAACTATGTTTAACTAGTAATATGGTAGAATCCAATGAGATGGACACCAAGCTTGCAGTGAAGTGAACCAAATCGACAAATAATAGCAGACTTTAGTAAGTGGGATGCCTAATCTGAACAACATTGTTGGATTAACACGAGTGAAGCTTTATTGATCCGATTTAGAAACAAATCAACCAGTTTTTCGTTGGAAAATGATTACTTTTGATTGTTTAAAAATGGAAACAGCGTTGTAGAATGTTTAGTTATGATTGCAAGCGAAGTTGCCCACTTTAATATTTCAGAATCTAGCAGCTTCAAAATTGCAACCAGAGGTGTGTTTGAGGGGGATTAGTGTTGTCTCATCTAATGGACTATCCCATAGACAATGTAGTTATAAACCAATAAAATTGTTGTTGCTTAAGTTATAATCAACAAAAGATTTTGTGTCGTAGCATAAACATTAAATTGAGAAGTCTCGCTAAAGCCCTTCCCAAAACTGTAGTGGTCAACAAATCTCGTTGGGTTCGTTGGATTCTCAATTTGATTTATTATAAGAGGGTTATTTCCCAAATGATCCCTTAGTTTATGACCAGCTTCTCACGTAACCTTTTTTTAATAAAAAATACTCAGATCAGATGGTTTCTTTTTTGTCGTTACCGTCACAAGACCGTTATAGTTACATCTTCTATTCCAAAGTTACCCTTGTTCTCTGAGCACAACTATTAAAGCTTGTCACATCAGATCTTTATAAATCATTCTCACGATTTCTTTTTGTGATTTTCAAAGTCTAACCAAATTTAAACCTCTCCGTTTACTTTTCTTTCTTCATCATCCTTATTGGGAGTAGCAAGAAATTTTCTGCTTCAACTCCCTGGGCATGACTCCAAGTCAACAATCTAGAACAACCCCAACAATGATTTTGGTCATTTTGACATTTTATCTTTCATTATAATGGCCTCTTTTTATGATCGGATCAAACGAATAGAGTTTAGTCGCCTCTTTCACAGTTTTGTTGGTTTTGGGGTTTACGGGTTCGATTCTTGACAACGAATAATATGACACTATAAGATTGTATAAATATAAAAACGAAAAACTTATCTTGTTTGATCGAGGCGAGTGGTCACTCTTTCCTTAAGACAATCATGTCCCCACATTGGTGCTAACGGTTCTATAGACATTTGTCTCCCAAGATACAACGATCGCGTCGTATAGAAAGAAGCACTACAATTCTATACGCTCCATCGAACTTTCCAGTTACTATGCTCTCATTGACGACTCTAGACTACTCAACTTTGTCTTCACAATATACTAAAGGCTGTCCAAAACTTATATATACAAAAGAGAAATCAAATTGAGTATTTATAGAGTTACTCATGACTCTACAAATCCACAAGATGTCCCTCCATTTGGGTTGTGACTTTCCATAACTTGTGTCTTTTCACAAGTAACCATTAGATTTAATTTCACTCAAATAAAAAATTATTTATTATATAAATAATTTTTCAACAATCCCCCACATGAGTGAAATTACCTACAAAAGACAGATGACAGACAGACATACAGACATACATACATACATACATACATATGGGAGCATAACAGAAGATACCATGCATCGGGAAAGATAGCTTTTGGCTTTGAATCTTCCGTAGTGAATAGATACCGGATTTACAAGGACCTTAGTGAACTATGTCTTGAACTGGGTTCTATGAACTGTAAACCAATGCAGTATCTATCACATATGACACTCATTATAACCTTTAGTTCTCGGTTGTGTTCATTTCGGCCTTGAACATTCTCGGGTTTCATGAGCGCTTTAGAGAAGTCTGCCATTACGACCTTCTCACGGAACCAGCACCAGTTCACACTCATATAGGTGATCTCCTATTAAAGGTATCCTGTTATACCCCATTTAGAGAAACTAATTCTAAATTATAGGAATCATTAAAAGATAACCTTATCCTCACTCATTACAGGCAACACTGATTCATCATAGGAATGGGTAAGAGAATATTCTCTTTCAGTGTTACTGACGAGTCAGTATATAACTTCAGTTTCCCATTGAACCCATATCTTGGGATCTCCAGTCAACTAGGTTGGGTTTCCATTATGACTTTACTCATTTACTTAGGCAATAGTCCCATTCCCCTTGATGATAATTGCTCGCGATTGACACACCTTTTCTAATTGGATCCTTTTAGGTTGTCGTTCAACTTTATATGCATGCATAGTTGATCTAGTTTATCAAACTGTATAGAGCAATCATTTAAGGATAACATTATGTCGACGCATATACCATGACCTACTATTTTATGGTACTATTTTGTCGAAGCATATATCATATTCTATTTTCGAATATCCTCTAAGAAATCCATCTTTCCTATGTTATGTGGATTTCGACAACTGGTTGGACATTCATTTAGTTTTATAAAACTAATACACTGGTATACTATTGTTTGTAGTCAACAACCAAACAAGATATATATCTTATATATCATTCTCGAATTAATCAAAATCGGATCTCATTCCAACATACTATTTCTCAACATTCATTGGAAAACAACTATGATATACCATATCTGAAACGAACAAAATCGTCTATAAATCCAGCATACAAATTTTCATGGGAAAGCAACAATGATATATCATAACTCCACACTTTCCCCACATTTCATGACTCTCAATAAGTCATGAAACCAAAATTCATCGAAGAATATTGAGTCTGTCTTACGAAAAAATCATGTTAGAGAACTATGACGAATTTTAGGCTAATTAAACAAAGTGGATATCACTTGAGATTCTTATTCTCCTATACGAGAATTTTAGGCTAATTAAACACCCTTCTTTCGTAAAACCCCCACAGTGAGATCATTTCCAAAATGGTTCACTGTTTAGATGGGTCTCTAGTATTCTTCACTTTAATGGTGAAACTAGGACTAGATATTTTGCCATTGTACGTGGGTGTACTGCCAAATTTGAATTATCTATGAGAAAATACAATCCAATTCCAAACAACAGATGTTCGATGATCCTAGTAAGGAAAGAGGTGATCATCTTCTTCTTGATGATTTCCTTCTTCATCATCATGAATATGCAAGGCTTGCATAAAAATTCAAGTCCGCTTTCAAAACAAAGCAACAACAACTCAGTGAAGTGCATAAACATCAACTTGGATTGCTTGTGACTTTCTGACGGCATTACACCATGTAAAAGGCTTTGGATATAAATCCATGTAACCCTTATACACTCACAAGGATCAACAAGTCAGGGAATGATTTGAAACAGTAATTCAAACTTCCCCACCTATATACTGACTTCTTCCAATGAAATCATTACATCACACCTCTTAATTGAAGCTTCATGTTCTTTGATATATGAATAAGTGCCATGTCTTTCTCCATGATTTTCTTCTAAAACGTTCAAATTATTGATTTATTTTTTCTTTTGTAAATGTATGAAGCTTTGCCACGGATTCTGATTTATTGTCCATTTACTTTAATTCCTTAGAATATTCCCTCATTCTTTCTGTTTTTTCTCTCTTGTCTAGTCACTTTGTATTCTAATTTTGTTACTATATATGAGATAACTATCACCACATGCTTCAAGTGTGCGAACCCATCATCTCCTACAGATTTCCTAATAGAAGATTAACCCAATATGTATTATTTTGTGACCCTCTCAAACGTCTGCCTCTAAAAACAGTTCCTCTACATCTAATATGAGAAGATGGGTTTATTCCAATCCAAACAGTACTAGATTACTCCAATACGCCATGTGACTATCCAACATTTTCCTTCTTTGATGGTTCATGCCACATACTCACAGGTTAATAATCATAACAGCCACATAATTAATTACTAAGTTTGGTTAGTCCCTTACTAATAAATTCAATAGCCATATACAGACCGGTGAAGTCTCTTATCGTATTTCAGAGACTTTAAAGAACTATAGCCTACTGTGGTATTATGCGAGGATACTTAACAAGATCTTATGAGAAAGCATGTCACACCCTTAATGACATATTGTCATCTAATTGTTCTTATAACGTAATGAACTTGCACTCTTGCACAAGTCTGAAATTGTTTTCAGTAAAAATAGACATAAAAGTGCAGATTCATATCATATAACATGAGGTTCCAAACGTTAGGCTTCTAAGCAGACTAAACTAGACAATTGTCTAATTTTAAATGCATGTAGGTATAGAACAACCATCCTACAAAAACTAATTCAAAATTACTGTCAATAATGCCAATGCTGGAATTTATCGGTTTTGACCGATATCTCGCAACTATATAATGGATTTCAGTAAGAAATTCATAAAGATAAGAGACTTTAATCAGAATAAATAGAAAGTAAAAAACATGGAAGAGGGTTGATGTTACTAGACTCAAAAACAAAGTACAAGTTGTATACGTCTTTGTTTGATGTATTAGAAGCAACACATTACATTGAGTCAAAGGCATTTATGTTGGAACAGGGGCATACCAGAAATGATAAGCATTTTACATTTCAAGAAACCAAACCCGATTATATGATTAACGATGATTGTCTTAAGATTGTTGGTTTTGGGGTTTATAGGTTCGATTCTTGACAACGAATAATATGACACTATAAGATTGTATAAATATAAAAACGAAAAACTTATCTTGTTTGATCGAGGCGAGTGGTCACTCTTTCCTTAAGACAATCATGTCCCCGCATTGGTGCTAACGGTTCTATAGACATTTGTCTCCCAAGATACAACGATCGCGTCGTATAGAAATGTTAGAACTAAAAGTCGCGGAAGCTATCGAACCTACCTAGAAATTGATCCGACTATGAAAATTAATCGAAAAGCTAAGCCAAAATCTAAATATGCGAATAGAATTAACGAGGTTCGGCTTTAAAGCCTACGTCCTCGGGCGAACAAGAAATCTTTATTGAAGGATAGATGAAGACTACTCACACAACCCGCAAGTTCGTCCCAAGATGGTATCGTATAGAAATCAACCTTCTATACTAAATCTTCGACGACCAAGAAATTAAACACCGCTCATAACTATGAACAAAAAATTTCTCTCTCACTTGCTCTCTCTCTTTAGCTCTCTCTAAAGAAGAGTTATTGTTGCTTGTGTTGATGTATTACAAAGACTCAAGACCCCTATTTATATTTAATATAAGCCGACTCCAAACTTAGGAAATAGGAACTCAATCCACCGACCATAGCAATTAGAAATCAAATTGGAAACTGCCTCCAATTTCAATTCCAATTCAAACCGCCAAAGTGAAACATGCGATCCTAAAACCGCCTCTTCAATTTTTTTTTTAGAAACTGCCTCTTACAATTAATTCTCCACCTCGTACATAATTTGATATACTTCAAATTTTGGACGAACACCAGGATACTCCTTGTAAGATATATCTGCTTCTTGTAACTTCATCCGACTGCACCATATAACCATGGCTGCCTACGTACCCTTTTACAGGATCAAGCCTACCGTAGTTCTACCAATCCTTCACATAAAGTTTACCTTGTCGCCATTACGCCCTTTCGGGCAACTTAACACGAGCCGATTTGTAGCAATTCCAGGCAATGTTGAAACTTGCTACACGTCACCACTTTAGTGAACATGTCTGCGGGATTCTCATCTGTGTGTACCTTCATGAGAGAAACATCACCTTCCTCTATGACATCTCGTACAAAGTGATACCTGACATCGATATGCTTAGTACGAGCATGATGGACCTGATTCTTCGCCAAGTGGATCGCACTTTGACTATCACACCATACATCCACGCACTCCTGCTTAATCCCTAGATCATCCAAAAGACCCCACAATCACAATGCTTCCTTCACACCCTCGGCCATAGCCATATACTCGGCCTCCGTAGTAGATAACGCAACTGTAGATTGTAACATCGATCGCCAACTAACTGGAGCACCATGTACCTTAAATACATAACCAGTAGTAGATCGTCTTCTATCTAGATCGCCAGCATAATCCGAGTCAACATAACCGCTTACCTGACATGTGTCTCCACCAAAGCACAAACCCGTATCAACGGTACCCTTCAAGTACCTCAAGACCCACTTCACAGCTTCCCAATATGTCGTCCCCGGGTTTGCCATAAACCTACTAACCACACTGACCGCTTGTGAAATATCTGGACGAGTACACACCATAGCGTACATCAAACTGCCAACTGCACTAGCATACGGTACACGATCCATATGATCCTTCTCCACCGTAGTAGTGGGAGATTGTTTTCCCGAGAGCCTGAAGTGTGGTGCCAAAGGTGTTGACACCGCCTTCGCATTCTGCATCCCGAATCGAGAAACTACTCGTTCGATGTAACCTTTCTGATTCAAGTACAGTTTCTTACTTGACCTCTCTCTCTCTTAATCTCCATTCCCAGTATTTTATTTGCAGCGCCCATGTCTTTCATCTCAAACTCTTGACTGAGTTGAAATTTCAACTTATTTATCTCCACCATGCTTCGAGAAGCAATAAGCATGTCATCCACATACAAAAGGAAATAAATAAAGTCACCTTCGCGAATCTTTTTGATGTATACACAACAATCATAGTCACTTCTGCGAAAACCATGCTTTAGCATGAAAAAATCAAATCGTTTGTACCATTGGCGAAGGGATTGTTTCAATCCGTAAAGAGACTTCCTCAAACGACATACTTGATTTTCTTTACCCTCAACCTTGTATCCCTCAGGTTGAGCCATATAAATTTCTTCTTCCAAATCTCCGTGCAAGAAGGCAGTTTTAACATCGAGTTGTTCCAGCTCAAGATCACTGTGAGCAACAATACTCAATAGCAGCCGAATAGAAGTATGTTTCACGACTGGTGAGAAAATCTCATTGTAGTCGACCCCTTCTTTCTGTGCATAACCCTTGGCCACTAGTCTTGCCTTATACCTTGTACCCTTGATTTCGGAAGAATCCTCTTTCTTCTTGTACACCCATTTACAACCAATAACAGACTTACCTTCGGGCAATGGGACAACCTCCCATGTCTTGTTCTTGTGAAGAGACTCCATCTCTTCTTGCATAGCAACCAACCAACTCTCTCTTTCCTCCGCGGTAATAGCTTGTTTGAAGGTGACCGGCTCGTCGTCTTCCACCGAGAGTGCATATTCAACCACATTTGCCTGCCCGTAATGCCTAAGAGGTTTGTCTGACCCTAACCTCTGTACCGGCTTATATAACCGTTTCGGCCTAGTGTGTACCGAAACATCCTGCTACTGTTGTTGTAAAGCTTGTGTATCTTCCCCTTGAACCTCTTCATGATCGGGTTCATCAATTTCCTCATCCTGAGTACTATCCTGATGCTCCACCTGATCATGATTCCTAGAAACCCGTTGGTCTTCGGCTTCTACTTCCACTACTTGAGCTTTAGTAAACCCAACATCACCACAACTAGGCACCGTAGCTTTCGCCATAGCTACAATAGATGACTCATCAAATACCACATCTCTGCTGATTACAAACTTCTTGTCTTCCGTACACCATAGCCGATAACCCTTGACTCCTGTAGCATATCCTAAGAAAATTGCCTTCTTTGCTCTATTGTCAAGTTTGTTACCTTTAACATGGTAATAGGCCGTACAACCGAAAACCCTAAGTCTCCCGTAATCTGCATGTTCACCTGACCACACCTCGTAAGGTATGCCGCCATCTAAAGAAGAATGTGGAGACCTGTTCACAATATAACAAGCTATAGCAACAGATTCTGCCCACCATTCTACGCCTAATCCCGAATTAGAGCGCATACATCTAGCCTTCTCAAGTAGTGTACGGTTCAATCTCTCTGCGACTCCATTCTGCTGAGGTGTGTTTACTACTGTCCAGTGCCTCACAATGCCTTCCTGATTACAAAACTCCTTGAATGCCCCATCCGTGTACTCGGTCCCATTATCCGATCTTAACGTCTTCAGCTTTCGACCAATTTTGTTCTCAACCATTGCTTTCCACACCAGGAATGTGTTGTATACCTCATTCTTATGCTTCAGAAAATAAAGCCAGACAAATCTCGAATGATCATCAACGAATGTAACAAAATACCTGGAACCACCCTTGGAAGCAAACTTTGCTGGTCCCCAGACATCGGTATGTACGTAGTCTAATACCTCTTTGCTCCTGTGCTTGCTTGAAGAGAACGTCACCCTGTGTGCCTTCCCGAACACACAATGCTCACAAAACTCCATGCAAAGCTTCTTCATGTCCTTCAACAAGCCTTTCCCGCACATCAAAGATAGACCCTTTTCTGACATATGCCCAAGGCGCATATGCCAAAGCCTCGTACTAACCGTTGGATCGATTCCACTGATTCCTACTGCTACATCTCCAGTAATTGTTGTCCCCAAAAGTTTGTATAAATTACCGTAACGAGTACCTCTCATTACCACCAAAGAACCCTTAACGACTTTTATGGAGCCATTCTCTATAATTATCTTACAGCCGTTCCGCTCCAACACACCAAGGGAAATTAGATTTTTCCGCAAATCTGGTATGTGTCTTACGTCCGTCAATGTTCTCACCACTCCATCGTGCATCTTGATCCGTATTGTTCCGAGTCCCACAGTTTTACATATACTATCATCACCCAGTATAACTGTACCACCATCTATACTCCTATAGGTAGTAAACCACTCCCTATTTGGACACATATGGTGTGACGCCCCTGAATCAAGCATCCACTTATCGGAGATCTTCTCAGACACCTCTGTCACCGAGAAACATTCGTCAGGGTCTTCTGACACATATCCCGCCTCTTGCATCTCTTGTTTCCCCTTGTAGTCTTCGTTCTTTTGCTTCAACTTTCTCTTTGGACAAACCGCTTTAAAGTGACCAAGTTCACCACAACTAAAGCACGTTTTCTTGAAAGAGCCTCTAGATTTGGATCTAGATTTCCCGCCCTTTCCCTTTCTCCTTTCATTACTCCTCCCCCTCGTTACAGACAACCCTTGTGCTTGGTCCTTGTCTACTCCACCTAGGGGTGGGAAAACGGTCCGGGAACCCGATATCCGGCCCAATCCGCCCGGACCGTTTACACCCGAAACCGATTGCTACCCGAGCCGGGTATACCCGGCCCGATGGCTCGGGCTATATGGGCCGGGACTCGGACAGGAGCTCATATCCGAGTCCCGGCCCGAAATACCAGTCCGAAACCCGTCCGTTAAGATCCGCCCGCTATAACCCGCCCGTTAGCTACCCGAAGGCACCCAAACACCCTTTTCATACCATATCACCAACACAAGTTGATATGATCCAAAGGTGTGGGACTAAAGAGCTTGAGTTACTTAAAATTTTAGCTTTTACCAAGCATTGTTTTGGGATGCAATGGAAGGGGTAGGTAGATATAACTTTCCTTTTGCTTCTTTTATCCTTATCCCAACAATGTGGGACTAATAGATGAAGCTTATTTAAAGTTTTAGACTTTAAAGAAACATGTCTTCCAAAGCAAATGAGGAGGTTATATATAACCTATCTCCCTTCTTCTTTTATTTCTAACTCAAAGGTGTGGGACTAAAAGCTGAAGTTTGCTTAAAGTTTGTTTTGTGATGTAAGCCTTCTTGTGACCTTGACTAACTATGGGGCATGGTCAATAGTAATTGACTATATCAAATGGTCCTAAGACCATGTTTTTTTTCCTCCTAACTTTGATGTATTTTATTTTCAACACAAAAAAAAAAACTTGGGTATATTTTCCTAAACAAAATTTTGTAAGACATTATAAATAGTTAATAAACTTTAGTGGTCACGGTCACCATGTCTATTCCGTACTAGCAATGACTGTAGTGTGTAGTCGGTCATAGCTTGAAACACACGGCCTTAAGGCTCTACTTTAAATTCCCCTCGATGACAAAAATTCAAAAATTGCAAAACATTCATTTTGTTTAGTGATTAATAGGTAAGAATGGTTGGGATATAGAGTGAGTTGATCTATAAGAGCAGTTCTCTTTACACATGAAGTGTAGAAATTAGAATCCACACATGCATACTATCTAGACTTTGATCCATTTGTCTTCTCAACAAAAATTATTCGAGATATGTAATGGGTCTAATACTCCAGTCGAGTGTTCGGATGTTCCTCGTTGGAGATTTTTTAGAAATAGAGAATTCCTAAAGTTTTGAAGATTCTATTTTGCTAGTAACATTTGAAATTACTTTGGAAGAACTTTTAAGTAAATCTCAAGAGAGTGTTGAATTAGACTCTTAATGATATAAATAAAAATCCAAACTTTTCATGGGCATGAATTCCATGACAATAATTCTTTCTCCTGGTGCCTCTGAAAACCCTATAATGGGTACAATATTTGGGTGATGAGCTAAAGAAAGAGACTTAATTTTCGACGAAAACCCAAACCCAACATTACTTAATACAAGACGGGGATCGATTCGTTTCACTGCAACTAAATGATTTTTACTCGAAGATGATAAAGAAGTGGCAGTATAGACAGTTCCAAGACGACCCGTACCATCCTTAGTCTAACCCATTAATTGTACATGCATTTAATTTAATTTACAAGTTAAAACTTTGGTAATTTATAAGGTAAAACTTGTTAATAATATTAATATTTTAATTAATCAAATTTTTTTATAAATAATCCGAACCCGTCCGGCCCGTGACCGTCGTGGCCCGATTGGGCTTGCGGGCACGGGCGGGCTGCGGGCATGAGATTGGGGTTAAATGTCCGGCCCGATCCGCCCGACGTTTAATGGTGGGCTACAACTTCTGTTACCCGATCCGCCCGAGCCCGTAAAAAAGAAGCCCGTGGTCGCCCGAACCCGCCCGAATCCCACCCCTAACTCCACCTGACGTCATACTGCTAGTAGCAACCTTACGAAGGTCATCCGCTAATAACGAATTTCTCGTCTCTTCCATGGTTAGACTATCACCAACAAGCATTAAAGTTTGAACAAGGTTCTCATAGGATTTAGGTAATGAAAGTAACAATATGAGGGCTTGGTCCCCATCCTCAACCTTAACATCAATATCCTTCAAATCTGAGATAATCCTGTCAAACCTATTCACATATTCCTGAATAGAAGATCCCTCTTCCATTCTACATGTGAATAATTTAGATTTTAAGTAGACCCGATTCGTTAAAGTTTTCGTCATGAAACTGCTTTCTAGCTTTAACCACACACTCGCCGCCGTTGTTTCTCCGTCTACTAGGAACACCACGTCCCTCTCAAGACACAACATAATGGTTGCCCGTGCTTCGAGATCTAACTCTTCTCAATCCTCATCTGACATATCTCCTGGTTTCTTTCCCGTCAACGTCTTGTGTAATTTCTGCGAGATTAATAGATTATTCATCTGCATCCGCCAATAAGAAAAATCGTTTTCCCATTGAACTTCTCTATCTCATATTTCCCTGCTTTGACCGTACCACTTCTCGATCCCATCTTCTTCTTCGTTCAATCTCAACAAGGCTCTGGTACCAATTGTTAGAACTAAAAGTCGCGGAAGCTATCGAACCTACCTAGAAATTGATCCGACTATGAAAATTAATCGAAAAGCTAAGCCAAAATCTAAATATGCGAACAGAATTTACGAGGTTCGACTTTAAAGCCTACGTCCTCGGGCGAACAAGAAATCTTTATTGAAGGATAGATGAAGACGACTCACACAACCCGCAAGTTCGTCCCAAGATGGTACCGTATAGAAATCAACCTTCTATACTAAATCTTCGATGACCAAGAAATTAAACACCGCTCAAAACTATGAACAAAAAATTTCTCTCTCACTTGCTCTCTCTCTTTAGCTCTCTCTAAAGAAGAATTGTTGTTGCTTGTGTTGATGTATTACAAAGACTCAAGACCCCTATTTATATTTAATATAAGCCGACTCCAAACTTAGGAAATAGGAACTCAATCCACCGACCATAGCAATTAGAAATCAAATTGGAAACTGCCTCCAATTTCAATTCCAATTCAAACCGCCAAAGTGAAACATGCGATCCTAAAACCGCCTCTTCAATTTTTTCTTTAGAAACTGCCTCTTACAAGAAAGAAGCACTACAATTCTATACGCTCCATCGAACTTTCCAGTTACTATGCTCTCATTGACGACTCTAGACTACTCAACTTTGTCTTCACAATATACTAAAGGCTGTCCAAAACTTATTTATACAAAAGAGAAATCAAATTGAGTATTTATAGAGTTACTCATGACTCTACAAATCCACAAGATGTCCCTCCATTTGGGTTGTGACTTCCCATAACTTGTGTCTTTTCACAAGTAACCATTAGATTTAATTTCACTCAAATAAAAAATTATTTATTATATAAACAATTTTCCAACAGGTTTAACTTAGGCGGTTATCGTGCTTAATTTCTATTATATATATATATATATATATATTCATTGGCAACAGTTTCCATCGATACCTTGCTCTTAAACTATTCGTAAATGGTTTCCCTTTTATCCATTTCCTCTCCAGCTATAACATAAAAACACCAATTGAAACCCTAGATTTTCCATGCACAATCATCAAGGACAACAACAAAATCAAATTCGAGAATGCAAAAACAAAAAATCTAGTTGAAATGTTACAAGAACATCTGTACTTGAAATGTTAGAAGAAGATCGATTGAACTCTATGACTGACTTTTCTCTATACTGCAACAGAAAACTCACCTTTTTTTCCTTCTTATTCTCTCTCTAAAATTCAAACCAACCCAAAAAGCTCATCTTCAATTACTGAGAAGAGTTTGAGAGTTGAAGGATGTTAAAATTGAAGAACATAAAACACTCAAATTTCTCCAAAAAAAAAAACACTCAAAATCCCATAGCCAAATTACATATATCTCATCTTCAATTACCCTCAAAATCCCATACCCAAATTTTCACCTTCTTATTCCAAGATCTAGTGGTATGGTCAAAAAGTATATGGAGAGAGAGAGGGAGAAGGGGAACTTAGCGATACCCCCTCATCACTAATGTCTAATTAACGATACCCCGTTTTTAATTGGATATTAGTGAAACCCCTTTTTTTGCACTTAGAAGTACAAAAATACCCTTATCTTTATTGTTTTATCTATCGTTTTTCTTCGATCTCTTATACCTCTTCGATGTTATGCTTACCAACGTGATATGAGAGGGGAAAAAAAAAGAAAATATATTAAGTGTAGTGCTATTTTCGTACTTTTAAGTGCAAAAAAAGTGGTTTCACTGGTATCCAATTAAAATAGGGGGTATCGCTTATTGGACATTAGGGATGAGGGGGTATCGCTAAACTCCTCGAGAGAGAAAGAGAAAGATGATGAGAGAGAAAAAGATTTTTTGAGGGAAAGGTTTAAGTTTGGTTTGGTCAAAAAATATATTTTGGAAAATGAGTCAAACAAATTTGAAGTTACACGTTAGAAATAGGGAGACAACACAGGAGGACAAATTTGAAAAAAAATCTGAATTTAATGGTCTTGTAACGGTAACGGCAAAAGGTTGTCATCGGTGTATTTTTGATAAATTAAGGAGCTACGTGAAAAGCTGGTTACAAACTAAGGGGTTATTTGACAAATAACCTTAAAAAATCACTTGTAATCATGGGGAAATCTACTTTAGGCTGCTCGATATCAATGTACTCCATTTGTATCTGTAATCACCCAAATTTGATAGGATTTATAATTTAAGCTTCAACAATGAATTTTTCTTTAGATTTCTCTTGAATTTTTCTTTGTATTGACATATTCAATTTTTTTTCATACTGAAATTAACTACAAAATATATATCGATGCAAACGTTGGCCAATTATTTTCCGAATAAAAATTATTACATATTACGTTATTGTATAAACTATAAAGAGGCCCGACTGTAGTTACACACTGAACTTCCAAGAGAATCATGCCACTAAGTGTCACAAAAAAGGTGTTTAATTTCTTAATAAGGCTGACACACTAAGGGGGGTAGTGGTTCAGGACATTGGAGGACACTCAGAGACAAAATGTTCCAGAGACATTTCAAGACATTTCGGGACATTTGTCCTTAGACAAAATGTCTTTATGGACATTTCAGGACATTTGATTCATAGACAAAATGTCTCAGAGACATTTTAAGACATTTGGTTCATAGACAAAATGTCCTGGGGACATTTCAACATATTGAATCCATGGACAAAATGTGTAGTGGATATTATTATTATTATTATTATTATTATTATTATTATTATTATTATTATTATTATTATTATCATTATTATTATCATTATTATCATTATTATTATTATTATTATCTCATCATTGAAGGATAATTGGTAGACATTTATTATTTTAATATTATCATTATTATCAAACCATATGAAATAATATACTTGTACTCATATTTCAATAATATATTTTTCGAATTTTGTGGACATCTTTGGATATCTGAGGACATTGATGACAGTTGGTAGACATTTATTATTTTAATGTAATCATTATTGTCTAATCATACGAAATATAAATTTGCCCTACTACTTTGAAAATATATTTTTCGACTTTCGTAGACATCCGTGAATATCTGTGAACATTGATGGCAATTGGTAGACATTTATTATTTTAATGTAATCATTATTGTCTAATCATACGAAATAAATTTGGATTTTTGAGTCAACAGTCCAAAATCTGGGAGGTAAACCCAAAAAAAAATCCACTCTTGCCCAAAAATTAGTTGCAGGTCCAAATGTCAGTTTTTTTTTTTATTCCCCTCTTGCCCTTGGACGGGACATGCTGACGTTTTCCTGGAAAAAAAAAACTGACTGGTAAATAAAATAATTTACCAGTACACGAAAAATTCAAAGTTTCAAAATTTTTTGAAAATTTGAAACGAAATTTCAAATTCCCGCCCAGCAAACCATCTCTTCCCGGTAAATAAAATAATTTCCCGTACACAAAAAATTCTAATTTTCAAATTTTTTTGAAATTTTCAAACGAAATTTCAATTTCCCGCCCAGCAAAAGTGTCTAGTACAGAAAAAAATTTCCAGTAAATAAAATAATTTCCCGGTCACAAATTTTTTTTGTAAGTTTTGAAATTTTCAAACGAAATTTCAAATTCCTACCCAAATTTTCAAATTTTTTTACGAAATTTCAAATTCCCGCCCAGCAAAAATGCCTAGTACAGAAAAAAATTTCCAGTAAATAAAATAATTTCTCGAAAAAAATTTCGTTTCACGGGAATTTTTCGGTGGCAGTTCCGTAATTTTCTGAACAGTACAGATTCTGATGGACGGGTTGTCAGATTATTTTTCAGAAAAAAAATCGTTTCCCGAGAATTTTCGATGGCAATTTTGTAATTTTCAATGGCAATTTTGTAATTTTCGATGGCATGAACGGTAAATACTTTATTTTCTAAGGGCCCTTTACGTAATTTTGACCCCCAAACTGACACATTGAACCTCCCTCTCATTTTTAGGCAACTTTGGGCGGGATTTTCATTTTGAGCCCCTTTTTGGACCAATGGCCCAACCCCTCAAATAAATTTGCCCTACTACTTTGAAAATATATTTTTCGACTTTCGTAGACATCCGTAAATATCTGTGGACATTGATAGATATTTAGTTGATATTTATTATTTTTAATATTACTACTATCTTACCATATTAAATAAAAAAAATTAATTAATATTTCCAAATATATATTTTTCGACTTTCGTAGACATCTGTAGATATTTGTGGACATTGATGGACAATTGGTAAATATTTATTATTTAATATAGTTAAATATTAATATAATATAATATAATATAATAGTGATATAATAATATAATATAATGTAATAATAATAATAATAATATAATAGTAATATAATATAATATAATATAATATAATATAATATAATATAATATAATATAATATAATATAATATAATATAATATAATATAATATAATATAATATAATATAATGTAATGTAATATAATATAATATAATATAATAATAATACAATAATATAGTAATATAATAATAAGATAATATTATAATAATATGATTTGATAATAATTATTATTTTTATTACCTTCCTTACTCAAATATGTAATAATAATATAATAATATAATAATAATAATAGTAATAATAATAATATAATAATAATAATAATAATAATAATAATAATAATAGTACAATAATGTAGTAATATAATAAGATAATATTATTATAATATGATTTGATAATAATAATTACTTTTATTATCTTCCTTACTCAAATGTCCCCAAGTGTCCACAAGTGTCTTCCATATTTTGAGAGACATTTTCTTTCCAAAAGCTCTCCAAATTTACACTAAAATGTCTCCAAATGCCCCCAAAACCAATTTGTCTTGAAATGTCCATAATTTCGTGTCCCGAACGAATAACACAGACATTTGGGGACATTTGAAATGTCCCCAACCAATAACACGAACATTTGGGGACATTTCAAATGTCCCCAACCAATAACGCGGACATTTCTGGGACATTTCAAATGTCCCCAACCAATAACACGGACATTGGGGGACATAAAAATGTCCCCCAATGTCCCCAACCACTACCCCCCCTAAGTCCCTCACGGATATGAGATTATTAGATGATGTACTATTCGAAGATTACATCGTAATAGAGCTTCCCGTGTTGATAACATGTAATAAAAAGCGAAAGAACTTTAAGGGCTGTTAGTGAAATACTGCAATGAGACACTTGACAAATGTCTCTAACAACTAGTTATCAAGTGTCAATTAAATTTATTCTTAAAGTGGCAAAATAAAGACATTTTTTTTGTATTGTCTCTAATAGAGATCTGTAAAATAATTCTAATACACAAGTCATTCTTACTAAGGTGAGATTTTGGCCCGAAAACCCGCAACCCGCCCACGACCGTGAGAGTCCGAAGGGTCCGTGACCGTTTGATGCCCGAATCGGTCCGTACCCACCCAACCGAAAGAGCTTAAGCAGACGGAGCGGGTATAGGTCTTTACCCGGTGATCCGTCCGAGTCCGCCCGTTTGTATAGCCCGACCGAACCCGTCCTTTTATCCTACCCGTTATACCAGCCCACCTATATGATTGATTTTATGTCTTTAGATTTGTAAGGTTAGCTACAACCGTTAGATTTCAAGAATAAAAATATATAATTCAAGAAACCATTTTTCTTAATCTTGTCTTTGCTCTCTACTTCTTTAGTCTCTTTCTCTCTCCTCCAAAATCTCAATATCTCATCAGTAACCCTAGAATCCACAATACACCGATCGTAATCCATGAGAAGAAGAATAGAACCGATCATAATCCATGAGAAGAAGAATAGAACCGATCATAATCCATGAGAAATCTCAACAATTATCTTTTGATTTTGTATTCATTTACTTTTTGGAATTGTAAAGTGGGAGTTTAGAAAGTTGTATTTAGCTACTAAACCGTTTTAATTTCGAATAAAAATTTCTTTATTTGTTCATTAGTGACCGGTGCCCGACCGATTGATGCCCGGTTTGCCTGACTGTCGAAACGGTCACAGACTGACACTTTGTTGGAGACAAATCTGAAATGCCCGTCGTTTTGTCTGGATGTCCGAGTAAACACTTACGACTTGTGCCCGTTTCGCGCGGACAGGTTGAGTTAGTGTCTGTTTCCCGCCCGTCAAGACCGATTCCCACCCCTACTCGTACGTACAAAGTAAAGTTTTCTATCTGTTTAAATTTTAAAGTTTGATGAGGTGACCCTTATAGGAACTCTAGAAGACACTCCAGTTTTCAAAACAACTCTATTGAGAGTCTCTATGACAAATGCTCCGCAATCATTATGGAGTTTCAATAGTGTTCAATTAAAGTATATAAAGACATGAGCAGTTTTAAAACCGCCTCTTGTAAGTGTTATTGGGGACTTCCGGTTATGGGTGCCCCCACATTCCCAAAATTGTGAAAAACGTCTCCTCTCAACACTCCCACACTTTCTTTTTATACGTAAAATCGGTCGACTGAGCTAATTTGGTTATAAAATCGACTCGAGCACAACAATCCCAAAAGGATCTAGAACCATGAATACAACTCAAATATGTGGGTTCTGATAGAATTTTGTTAAAATTCGACACAAGTCCACCTAAATCAATTCTAAAATATTAGTTTTGAATTCGGTAGACCTTGAGTCGAATTTTGTAATAAAATTTGATCTTCGTCCACTAATTTCAACTCAAAACATTAGACTTGAATTAGGTTGATCTTGAGCGGCTTTTTCAAAAGAAAAAAAAATTGATCCAAGACCACTTGTTAGAAGCGCCTATAAGTCTATAACTAAAGACAGTCATACTAAATTTACCTAGTCATAGGGAGGGCTTTTAAAACTTCTTAAAGAGAAATGTATTGGACTGAGGTACTTCTAAGGGTATTATAGTCTACTTTGGCATAAAATAAGACTCAAGTAAGTAAGGCCCTTCTCCTCCTCCTCCGGTAGCGAATTCGCGGTTCTCTCTCAGTTGTGTACTCGGACGGACGCATGTAGGTGAAGACAGTAGAGAGAGAAACAATAGAGAGATAGAGAGAGATGGCGGGGAAGTCTGCGACTGCTCCAACGACGTATTCTCCTTCTCCGGTTAAGAAGAAACAAACCCCTATCTTCAAAGATGTCGACTGGGTTCGTCCCGACGGCCGTGCCTTTCACCAATGTCGCCCAGCTTGTAACTTCTCTCTCTCTATCTCATCATCTAGTCATAATAAACTCATATAGAACATAATGGGATTTGTGATTTTGTTGATCATTTTGATTGGGTCTTGTTTTGTTTCGATTATTTCTGACCCACATTAGGTAGTTCACTTCATGGGTAGTAAAGTTTCCTTCTCCTTCAAAAAACAAGTTTTTTTCTTCCTTTTATTTGTTTGGGTGGTGAACTTCTAAGTTATATAACTTGTATTTTGGGAATGGAGTGCTTGATAGAATCAATTGGTTTTGGTCCATTTCAATTAGGAAAAGTTGAATAGAAAAATTATAGTTTGATTGGATAGAAGTTAGAAGATTTTGCTCATTTAGATTTCATGCACTTCAGTCGGCTAATAGATTTGTGTTTTCTAGTAATAATAATCCGTAAGGTGTCGATGGATTTAATTGTTTAATTTGTGTGTTTACAAAGGAGATATAAATTGCCTATGGTTTTCCTTTATGAAGTTTTATTAGAACAATTGAAACATGCAGAATCATTGTTTAATTAGCATAAT
>BEHA01000417.1:667665-677994 GCA_002897215.1 Eschscholzia californica subsp. californica
CATTTTAATGATACGATAACAAATTAGACCATACAAATATGGTCCATTAACTTGTTCGAACTTTTAAACATACTCATTGCTAGATATTATCATAAATTATTTGTCATGTACTCTTTCTCAATTGTTCATAACTACAATTACCACCTTTTGAATGTTGTGGTCCTCTTATTAAATAACACAAATATTTTGAGGTATAAATGAAACTAAGAAACCAAGCTAGAGATAGGGAGAGGAAGAGAGACTAATTAGTAATTGCCATCAATCACTACAGTGACACAAATTGGACTGTCCTAGAGTTGGTGAAACTCAAGTTTTTTTTTTTTTTGTTGAAATGGTGAAACTCAAGTTTATTAAACAATTTCCTACATATGGATTCTGACTCATCAAGCCAAAGACCACAACCCTTCACTTTAATATTACAATGTTTAATTGGCACAGATTTCACAATGTACATATTATAATAAGAATTTATGGGTTAAAAGTTTATTAGTCTCTAACAAGTGACTAGTAGACTATCTCAACAAAGAAAAACGTGACTAGTAGACTTATGGTACTTAATGAGACATAAAATTTAGTTTTTTGAAAAGATTTAAATAGTTTAGGAAACAATTTTTTTTAGATAATTTGGTATAATTGGACGAACGTCCAAAATATTTCTAAGAATTAATACAACAGATGTCATTCCACCAAAAAATCAACATCAGAAACAACCGAGAGTTTCTTATTTCTTCTTGTTGAATCTGATTAATCTTCATAGTCTTTTTTTTTTTTAAAGTTTGATCTGTATCTCTTTTTTTGCTTCCTACATCTATGAAACAGATCATTCATTTGAAATCAATGTTTCTCCGAGCAATCTAAATCGATAACCTAGTCAATATGCATGTAAAAATTGGAAAAAACAAGCACCAAGATATTTTTCTCAACTCAAAGGGAATCAGGCGAAAACAAGCCATGCTTTGAATGGCCAATCACAAAATAACCTTTTGTTATATTTTTTTTTTTTGATGAAATAACTTTTTGTTATATTTTGAAAACAAAAGAAAGCTAAAGACATACTTGATATCAAGACAAACTATGATGTAGTGGATGTTGAAGTGTAAAGTTGATGACATAGATGATGAAGATGATCACACTATGAGTACATGTGGCATAATGAATTAGATGATGACACAAAATGTGACATTATGATGATGATTAGACTCTCTTTGCATCAATATAAACCAGACAGAGGAAAAGAGACCTATTCCTTCAATTATCCAAAACTAGAAACTAAAACCTCATAAAAGAGATAAATATTTGGTAGGCGTGGAAACACAAAAAGAGGGAAATGGGGGATAGGATGGAAAAAAAAATTTAGGTCAAGGGAGGAATGGATAGGGGAACAAAACGTGATCCTCTAGGACTCTAGGGTCAGTAGATAATTTTTGTTTTTTCAGTAAGTGGGAAAAGATAGTAAGAAACTAAGAATTGTTTTCATATTTCCAACTTTTCTACTTCCTCATTTTAATCTTTTTTTTTTGTTAATCTACTCTTCTTGTCTCTTTCTCTCTTTAACAGCCATAGGGGTGAAGCATGGTGGGATAATTTTCACCGTGCCAATCACCCAAGCCCAAAAACTTCTAAAAGAAATCGAGAGGCTCCGAGGCTCCCGTCAAGGGACGGAGAAAGGATATCGGTCACATATAAAGTTAGCATTAGAAACATAGACAAGAACTTCCGACCCAATGATCAGATAAAAAGTTATCACCCAGAAAGTGTTCTCTTCTATTTTTTTCTTCTCGAAATTTAGAAACTAATCAATAAGAGCTTTTCCAAGTCGATTTTAGGACAAGAAAATATTTCTAACAACTGCTTCAAATACAGTATCAGGAAGTATCGCTTGTGGAACCTCAATATCGACGAGCTTATTAGCTAAATGACAATTGGCACATACAATACGCCCAGTTGCTTCTCTTGGATTTTCATAATTCTCTTGTGCCAAAATCGGATATGCATATGAAGTAGATGATCGAGTTATTACATATTCTTTAACCCATTATTTGATGTTTGAATGTGTCATATTTGAGCGTCAACAGAAACACGTTAAAAACCGTGTGCTTATGAATTTTTTGAAAACTAGCATGGGTGCTAAAAAGAGGAAGTGACTTAGACAAAAAGAGAAATAACTTGCACAAAGAGAGAGAATGGTAACGTTTCACAGTTTAATGAATCCTCCACTTATTTGATGGGATGGTTAAGAGATTACCTGTGGACAATATCACTAGTAGGCCAGAAGGCTGGTCCGCACCATCCTATAACAATGACCTATATATTCATAACTAAAAACAAAACCTTGAATAATTGATAATATAAAATTTCTTTATGGCTTTAGAGAATACTCTTCTCCTTCATCTTTTGCCCTTTTTTTCTAAATTTTTTTCGTCTTTCCTCCTTCACTAATTACGGAACCAGTCAAAATTCATGATGCAACGTGATCTCGTTCTCTCTCATATTTTTTAAATTGTTTGTGATTTATGTATTCAACATAAAGTACTTAATTTTTTTTTAATTAAAGTCACGAGCTTAATGAATTGGTACAGGATTGCTAATATTTAAGGGTCCATGGGTTTTAAGTCCAAAATAAAGTTCAAAAAAAGTTTAAGGTCCAATCTTCCCAGAAAATAGGTTTTTAGTCCTTTTCCTTTTGGAAGAAACATTGTTGATAAATAACGTGTTATGTATGACACATATAAAAAAAAATGAAATAAAGTATGGAAAACATGAAATAAAGTATGAAACTTTAACAATAAATAACAGGTAATTTATGAAACAAAACAAGAATTTCTAAACAGAAAAATACTGTAACTTTGAAGTCTAGACATACTTTACCTAATTTGGACTAAATATCCATTATAATTATTATTTTGGCTTAAAATCCTATATTAATATTAGGGGGGATTAAATGTGTGTTTAGGGGTAGATTTTTGGACTAGCAACCAAAAAATTCAATATTTAAATACTAGGTCACAATAGACAATTACTCATTTTTATAATACATTGAATAATATAAAAACAAAAATCGTGCACTTCGAATTAATGAAAAACAAAAGACATAACACTTACCATTGTTATCACTTACTAAATGATCTATCACTTAGTAAGTGGTAGTACTAAGATGTTGTTTGGCAACACAAAAATAGGTAACCTTTTTGCTTTATTTAAGTAAAAATTAAAAAGTTAGTTTGGTAACGCAAAAGTATATTACTTTACTTAAGTTAAAATTTGACTTTCTTTTATTTTTTTATTTTTTTGGAATCAGACTTCATATTAAAGCCAGAAGGCAAATGAGGATAATACATGAAGTTTGACACAAACTAAGTAAACAACCTTAGTTTTAACAAAAAACAGACAAATACTAAACATCTTGGAGTGCTGATTGGGCCGCTTTATGGGCTTCTGTATTTGCTGTCCGAGGGCAATGGAGGAGTGCTTTTATATTTGGGCTAGATAACAAGGTTCTTGCATTGTTGATGTATGACCTCATTCTCCACGGGCCATCATCTTGACCGTCCATTATTGCATCTATCAAAACCCTATTGTCCCCTTCAACTATAAATTGGTCGTCTTCTCTCTGTCTTCCCACCTCCAGCGCTTCTAGTAAAGCTTTCACTTCACTCTCAATGGCCGATTGGCTTTCTATTCTCTTGGCTGAAGAAAAGACCTTTACCCCTTCTGTATTCCTAATCACAACTCCAATAGCTGCCCCTCTTTCTGAGAACGCACCATCGAAGTTAATTTTAAAGAGGTTCTCTGATGGTGGAATCCATTCGGAGGTGTTGTTGTCTGATGGTTCATCTGGAGGTCTGTTTGAAAGGCCTTTGGTCTGAATCTTGGCCTGATGTATGATAGAAACCATATTGATCTGTTCACCTTTAAACATTTTCTTGTTCCTGCTCTTCCAGAACTCCCAGATGAGGTAAGCTATGTAAGCAACTTTCCTTTCATCTTTCTTGGTGTTGATCATTTCTCTAATTAAATCTTCTGGATCTGTATGTTGGGGGATGACCTCAAATGACGACGCTCTTTGACACAACTCCTGGAATACCATGCATGAGCCAAATAGATGTGAAGAAGTCTCAAGTTCTCTGTTGCAAAGGATGCAAGTGGGATCTATATTTCGATTTCCTCGGCTAATATTGACCAGGTCAGGAACTCCTTTACTCACCACCTTCCATAAAAATAGAAGTACTTTAGGTTGAATAAAGTTCATTTGCCATAATTTTGCCCAAGGAAATTCATGATGTGTTCTTGCTGATTTAATTTGAGGAACTACTTCTCTATAGTATGATTTGGTTGAGAAAACCCCTTTGTTATGTGGAACCCATATAAGCTTGTCTGTTGTAATTCGACTTGATAATGGAATTCTAAGTATTTCTCTGGCCGAATCTGGTTCAAATATGTCTTCTATTAGCTCTTTATGCCATTTACCATCTTGAATAAGTTCAGAGACTTTTCTCCTGTTTTGATGCCATCTATATTTAACCATGGGTTTAAACCCTTTGATTGTAGGCACCCATTGATCTTCTTCAAAATTGATTGATGATCCATCACCAACCTGCCAGCAGATGTTTTTTAGCAATACTTCACGGATCTGCAACATTGAAGACCATATGGGAGATGCATTCCTTCTTAAACTTTCATTCCAATAGTTCCCATTTCTGCAGTATTTAGCTTGTAATAATTTTGCCCATGTTGTGTTTGGATCTGTGATGAATCTCCAGGCGAGTTTCGCCACTAAGGATTCATTGACCTTGGCTAGTGACCTGACTCCCAACCCACCCAATTCTTTGGATTTTAGAATGATGTCCCAGGGGAGAAAGTGCATCTTTCTCTGATCGTCCTCATGATCCCACCAGAAGTTCCTTTCTAATCGCTCCAGTTTGACCAGTGTTCCTTGTGAAATTATTGAGAGCCCAAGGAAATAAGTACTTATGGGACTGAGTGAAGACTTTATCAATGTGGTTCTGCCTGCTTGAGAGACGAGTCTTTTCTTCCAACCTGCCAATTTTCTTTTGAATTTGTCAATTAAGAAGTCAAATGATGCTATTCTGCTTCTAGATTTCAGAATTAGATTTCCCAAGTATTTCTCTTCATCATCATCCATAATAGTGGTTTTTAGAGTAGCTACATATGCATCTTTTGTTTCTGTAGGAACTCCTGAGCTAAAATGAAGGGAGGACTTTGAGTAGTTTACTGCTTGGCCCGAGAATTTGGTATATTCCTCCATCATTTGAGTAACCACCTCTAGATTGTTTTTAGTAGCTTCTCCGAAGATCAAAAGATCGTCTGCAAAAAGCAGATGAGTAATACTAGGAGCATTTTTATGAACTTTGAACCCCTTGAATTTTGAGTCTCTTTCATAGGTTTCTATAAGTAAAGAGAGAGCTTGGGAAGTAAGAATAAACAGGTAAGGGGAAAGGGGACAACCTTGCCTTAATCCTCGAAAGGATTTGAAGTTCCCCTGTTGATTGCCATTGACTACCACACTGTAGGTTGGAGTTGTAACACAATGCATTATCAGATCTAAAAATTTTCCTGTTATACCAAAAGCTATTAATACCTCTTTGAGAAAGCCCCAGTTAACTCGATCATATGCTTTAGCCATGTCCATCTTGAGGGCGAAAGACCCGGTTTTGGACTTAGATGTCTTCATGGAGTGTAAGCATTCTTGAGCAATCACCAAATTATCTACTATTTGTCTCTGAGGAACAAATGCACTTTGATTCCAACTAATCGAGTCATCTAGATAAGGTCTAAGGCGGTTGGCAATTAGCTTGGTGATGAATTTGTAGAGGGTGTTACACAAAGCAATGGGTCTATAATCAGAAGCCATCGTTGGGTGCTCAGATTTAGGAATTAGGGCTATATTGGTATGGTTTAGAGTCGGGTCAAAGTTTCCATGTTCGAAAGCCAGTTGGATAAATTTGGTTACCTCTGATTTCAATGTGTCCCATCCATTTTGGTAGAATATGCAAGGAAACCCATCTGGACCTGGACTTTGAACTGCTCCCATATCAAATATTGCCTCCCTGATTTCTTCTTCTGTTGGTATTCTCGATAAGGCACGCTGATCGGATTCCATGATCTGCTTGAAGTTCAATAACACCTCTTCAGGGACAGGACCAGTTGGTTCCTCCCTAAAGTAATTCTGAAAGTGCTGGACCATGTGCTTTGCAATCTGGTTTTCTGATTTAAGAACTGTACCTGCATTTGTAGTTAGAGAAATAATTCTATTTTTCTTACGTCTCATTGAAACGGAAGTATGAAATGCCCGGGTATTGCGGTCCCCATTACGAGCCCAGTTCTGTTTTGATCTCTGTTCCATTTTAGTTCGTTGAAGTTCCTCATAATATAATAATTCTTCTTGCATCACTGATTCCCTCTCTAACGATGCTGCAGTGGGGATGGTGGCTTGAATCTCAAGTAAATTTTGCCTTAGAACTTTTAATCTTCTATCTATGTTCCCAAATGTGATTTTGCTCCAGTCTTTAAGTGTTTGTTTAACCCCTTTTAATTGATTGAGAAGAGAAGCATCTTTGACCTGCCAACATTCTTCCAGTTTGGTTTTATAATCTCCATGTTTGAGCCAAAAGGTTTCAAATTTGTCGTGTTTAGATCTTACATTTCCGATGATATTCGTTTTAAGCAATATAGGGCAGTGGTCACTATTATATCTAGGGAGATGCAAGACACCTGAATTCTGGTAGTTATCTAACCACTTGTGGTCAGCTAGAGCTCTGTCTAGTCTTTCTCTTGTGAGTTGATGTTGGCCTCTGCTATTGGTCCACGTATAAGCGGGACCGTGAAAACCCAAATCTATTAGCCCAGTGTTGAAGATGAAGGAATTAAATTGATTCAAAAATGGAGTATTATCTGATCCCCCCAATTTCTCAGCCCTAGAGGTAATAGCATTTAGGTCCCCTATACACAAGTATGGATCATGCAGAGAACTAATAACATCTTCTATATTGTTCCAGAATGTAGGTCTATCAGTCACTCTAGGAGGGCCATAAATACAAAATAGGTGCCAGTTGAAATCATTGTCTATAACTTGAGCTTGAATTAGATTTTCAGAGCTGCTCTCTACTTGTATATTGACATAATCTGACCAATATAATGCTAAACCCCCACTTCTACCATTTGCCGGCAAAATAAATTTATTAGTTAGTCCATACCTGTCCAAATTTGGAGTAGATTGTGTCATGATTTTAGTTTCAGACAGAAAAATGACATCTGGTTTGACTGCCTGGAGGAACTTGATTAATGTGTGGGTTGTCGACGTGTTCCCCAAACCCCGACAGTTCCACGAAAAGACTAACATGAGCCTTGCGGCTTTTTTGGTGCAGCCGCCATGACCATTTCAGTAGTATCCTCTGATTGGTTAAGAGTTGATTTCGATAATTTCATAAGGTTGACCCCATCTACTTGTTCCCCCGAGTGCCTTTTTAGGTTACGTCTTGGCCAAGAGGCTAGAGGTTCTTCCACGTCTTTTTCACCACTTTGTGTCGAATTAATAATTTCCATTTGGGTGTCCTCATCAAGTTGTTCCACGTGAGGTAGGTTGTTAATATTATTGCTGGTGGATGACCCCACTCTTTGTTCAACTGCTCCATTTTCTTTGGTGGTTACCATACCTGAATCGTTGACCATGACTGAGTCTTTGACCATGATGTCATTCCGATCGCCGCCTGTCTCCGGTCGGAATTGATTCAGTTCTGCATCATCCATGATAATTTCCTCCTCGGGTTTGATCTGCCTCTGTGAATTTAGTAGATTTCTTTCCCAAAAGGGAAGTACCTTAAAATCATCCTGATATTTAGGTTGAGCAAGTGCTAATATTTTTTCCTGTTTTGCATTACAATCTGTTTCTTCCATTAATTGGAGGAGTTTTAAACGTCTTCTGCAAAAAGTTAATGTATGTCCCAAGAATCCACAATAATAACAAAACCTACCAAGTTTTTCAATTTTCAGAGAAACAATAATTGACTTTCCGTTTGTGGTGTTTAGTTTTACCTCTTTTGGGAAAGGTTTTGAGATGTTGACTTCGACCTTTGTCCGAGCATACATAGTCCATCTGCTTTCATCTTCAGTTGTGGTTGGGACAAAGCAACCTATTTGATTAGCCAAAGCATTTATCGTCTTAGAATTGAGGAAAGCGGGTGGAAGTCCATGGAATTGAATAAAGAACCAAGCCTTTTGAAAAGTATAATCTGCTGGAGTCTTGTCTTTTTCGCATCTTTCGATGAGAAGAGTGTCTTCTTTGATGATCCATGGTGCTTTTGCCACTACTATGTCTACTTCACCTGTTGTTTCAAGTTTGGCCATGAACAAGTTAATTCCAACTTCAGTGATTTGATAGGGGAATGGTAGATTCCAAACACCCTTTAGTTTCCTCAATAGAAGATCCGGTTTAAATTCTTTATAACTCAAAACTTTTATCATACAGCACTGCTTGTAGTTGTTTGAAAGAAAACCTTCTTCTTCGCCCTCTGCTATTAAAGTTTCTGGTTCTTCGGTTGTGAGTTCCGCTAGTTGTTTTGCGAATTCCTCCTCTTCATTCATTTCTGATAGATTGGGTTTTAATTACACACTAATGAGATTGAGAAAGATCCTAAAGATCAAGGAAAAAGGCCCTAAAGACCAACGAAATCAAATAAAAACCACCGGAAGTGGTGGTGGGAAACCGCTCAGATAAAAAATAACCGTTTTCACCGCTCCACTCGTTGTTTTTTAGGTGCTTCAGAAGTTACGAATATGAGAGAGAGAGAGTAGGAAAGAAAAGATGAACACGACTTAACTTCCCAATCAAGCAAGAAGTTGGTCTTTAGTATTTACAAAGAAATTGGTTTAACCTCAAAAAAATCTTTGAAATATTAATATGTTCGTTTGGACAAAAATTATATAGTTTAGTTAAGCCTAACAAATTTAACCAAATGGAATTTTTGTTCCGGCACGTGGGTCCAGTGGCGAGGCCAGAACTTTTTGCCGATGGGGGCACAGTTTAAGGGTAGTAAATAAAAAATCAAGCGAAAAACAAGATCTTTAGATACACTAAATATTCTAACCGATTAACATATTCACTAAATTAAGCAGGATTAAACTTTCGTGTTTTTATTTTCCAAAGTTTGTCGTAGGAAAAATATGGTTTTGAAGTTTTTTTTTGGTGGCCAATACGCGGACAACCATTTTTCTTATATAGACAACTATCTTATGTGGACAACTAAAATAAGTAATTTTTTTATATGGACACCAATTTCTAAGGGGGACAACTCTCTATTATTTTCATTAAAGTCCTCTTAAAATTAGATGTATTATTTGGACACATCCCCATTTTTTCCATAAACCCTAAGTTAGTTTGTTCTTCTTCTACTAATTCATGTTCATCATCAACACCTAAATTTCTAGAGAGAGAAACTTTTTGGAGAAGCACAATTGTTAATTATGGCATCAAATAAAGAGAAGGGAATTGTTGAAGAAACTTCTCAAAGAGAAAGGTAAGATCTAAGAACCCTATACATGTAAAACTAAGAAATCAAACATTTGAAAACCCTAAATTTTTTTTTTCAAAACGAGTAGGCCTGCCAGTGTTTCGCGGGAAATTGACGAAACACGAACAGGTCGCGAGTAAATGAGATCTGCTCGTGATTATCTGAAACAGTAGCAATTTAACTACTGGTTTAATTTCTATTTTATGTGATTATCTGAAAGCTTATCCATGGGATCAGGGATCTTCATGTGAAGTGCACATTGTTCATTAATTCTAATCATCATATTAACTATGATTTTCCCCCCCGGAAGGAGGCATAATGAATTGCTGCTTAATTTTGAGTAAAGTTGCATCCAGCTTGTGGATGTTCCTTATTGCATATTTGTATCTCATAAGTAGATAGACCATACATCAATATAAGCCTGTTTTTAGTCCTTGGTGGTATCCTAATGTGGAACTGGTTATCGAGTAGGTGATTAAAAATGGCAGATGCAGAGGAATAAGACAAAGAAGAAGGAAGAAGAAGATGATGATGAAGAAGACTAGCTATTATTTTTGTTAATGGTCCACAAGTTACTGACTATTAGTATTTAAGACTTTATGGAGTTGTCCCCGTATTAAATCAAAGTCAACTAAGTCAAACATAGTTGACTGGCACCTGGCCCAAAAATAGTTGTCCATATAAGAGAAACGGTTGTCCGTGTATTGGCCACCTTTTTTTTTATGAGAGGGTTTTGAAGTTGACAAAGCCTAAAATATTTCTCCATGAGTTTTGAAAAACGAAGAAATTAAATCGAAATTAA
>BEHA01000417.1:689533-703932 GCA_002897215.1 Eschscholzia californica subsp. californica
ATGCTCATGTATGTACATGTTCTTCCATTGTTACAGAAACCTGAATCTTGGAGGTTAGCTTGTCAAACTATAGTTGGAGATAAACAGAATTCTGGCAAGGTAAGAATAAACTCGTACAATCAAACTTGTTTAGTTTTTACAGGAGAATACCTAAATATAGTAGATTCATCTAATGAAACTGTCTCACTAAAACTGGTTTCAGGTTGTCGTTCAGCGATTACCTCAGTGGAAGAAATGATAATCCTCAACCATTTCAGTTTTTCATAGAAGTGAAGAATGCAGATTCATCTTTATTGCTCACTGCAAAGAAAAACCACCAAACAAAATCGAAGTTAGCTTGGGACTCTTATTTGAGAGGATTACAATGAATAATATATGTAAAAACCCATAGCCCAGTGTCAATTTTCGCCCGTAAAGAGAGAACTGGTTTCTTCAACTTATGCCCTAAACATTAATAATCAAAATCATGAGCATTCTGGTTAGGGTTTCATAATGTTTCAAGAGCTCAAATAAGAGCTTCCCTGCAAATTCCATAGATTAATTACTAAAATCAGGCAGCATAACCTCTGAAATAACCCTGACATTCAATACAAGAGCTTTTGAATTGCAGAAGAGATGATTTCATTATAAATACTGGAAATACAGAAGAGTAGACGAATTTATACTTCAATAAACGATAATCTAAGACGTAATTCCTGCTAGGTATTTATTTAATGGACATTTAGAACTGTTACTAATTTTTAATCCGTATCTTGTGGAAATGATCACTATTGAGTCCTACTTGGTTGAACAAGCCAGACAAAGGACAGATTAATCGATCTAAGAATCATAGACACGTCTGGGTTCTGACCACTGATTTTTTTATTCACTGTATCATCCCATTTGTCACCAGCTCTTCCAACCCTTTCCTCAACCTTAAAGCTGCAACTTCACAATCTGCCTCTTTTAACCCACCGAAGGAGACACGGATGCACCCAGGGCCACCACAAGCATTTCCAGGAATTACGACTACTCCATGCCTCTTGGCAAGCCAATGGATAACCTCAAAGTCGTCTTGATATTTATCTGGAAGTTTTGCCCAAAGGTAGATTGCACCTTCTCCGCCTTTCACTGATCCCTGTCCAAGGGGTGATAATGCCTCAGTTAGGATGTCTCTGTTCTTGAGGAGACCTTTCACCTGTTCGATGACCCATTCGCGCCCTGCTTCTAAGGAATATAAGGCCAGGTGTTGTGAGATTATCGGAGCACAAATCGGTATGTTATCCTGGATTTTGAGGAGTTGAGCTCCAAGGCCTTCTACCTCTGATGGATATGCTATCTGCGTACAAGATTGAAAAGATCGTCCAAATTTAGGAAGATAAATAAAATGAAAAAAAAAAATGAAGTCAAGATCTACTAAAAGAGTTGATGGCTATGTCAAGGCGATTGGTCCTTATTAGTCTCCCAAAACAAATCAATTTTTTTTAATCCCCATACCCTCCATGGACGGAGAGAAAGTTTTATTAGTAGCTAAATTATGTACTTATTCAAAAACAAAAACTAAAGTCCACTTTCGAAGTGACGGAAAAAATGTTCTTACATATCCAACACGCCATCCCATCATTCCATAGGCTTTTGAGAAGGAAAAGATATTGATTACATGGTCACCCTCTATACATGAATGTTTCAATCCATCATACATGAAGTACCTGCAGCCATGAACTCAAGGTGATCTTCATCATCAACAAGACAACAAACGAACAGTTTAGCTTTCAATTCATATTACAAGTATTGTAAACCAATACTTGAGAACACTATAACGATGATTAATCATCTCTTTCTGCAACTAAGGAAACTCAATCACAATTATTACTATCGCCAAGAACATGTTTAAAGCAAATTTGGTTATGTGAATGTCTGCTTACTCGTAAGTGTTATCTTACTCGTAAGTGTTATCTACGACAAGCCAAGAGCCAGCTCTTTCGCATAGATCTGAAATTCGCTAGATAAAAAAAGAAATCCACCAATTAAGAGAGTTGACAAGTTGAATCAAGAAAGCTAAATGTTTCTTTCAACTACTTGTTTCACTGCTGTTTATTACATATTATTGGCTAAGGCCAGAGAAGTTACCTTGAGAAGAGGCTCTGGTATGTAGGTCCCAGAAGGGTTGCCAGGATTTACGACATTAACAAACTTCGGGACAGGTTTACTGGATAGAACCTTTTCTAACCAATCTACATAAACCACCACAATATTATTGTCTGTGAGAATAGTCTCACAAGGAAGAGGGGTGATCTAGTGACCACAAATATAATGTCTAGGTCCTCTTCACTCATTGCCAATTGGTTTTGAGTTGGATAACCACAAACTTAACATAGTATCAGAGCTAGACCCACATGTGATATGTTCAAAAGGCACATGTGTTCTGCGTCACCCGAACAGAAGAAAAAAATCGTGTTCGGCTAAAAAAGTGGCACACGTGAAGGGGCCTGTGAGAATAGTGATACATGAGAGAACGGTGATCTGGTTACTATGAATATGTCTAGGTCCTCTACACTCACTGTCAATTGGTTTGGAGTTGGATCACCACAAACTTAACAATGTCAACTAGATAAGCAGACTGAATCCTTCTAATTGAAGTAACGGGTAACGTGGGTGGGGATGCTGACCAATTGGGTTTAGGGAGTTAGCTTGTTAGCACCTCTGTGTGTAAGATAAAGACAATAGCTATCTAAAGTTTTAAACAGCAATGGAACTCTACAAATTTCCGTGGAAGATGGATAAAAGGGAAACAAGTCTTGTACCCATGCCAAGTGAAACGATAAATAAGAAAGGAATACTAAAACCTGCATCAGGCTGAAGAGTTTTGGGATTTCCAGGTCCGACCAGTATGTTAGTGACTCCAGTCATCTGGAAGGACATATATGAGTTGAAGTAATATGGTGCAAACATAACTACAGAATCCCCAGCATCACACAGAGCAAGCACCAGATTCACAAAAGCCTGAGAATCAGATGCACATATCTTAGTGAAATTCATGAGTTCTGATACAGCAATATATTCAGAAATGAAATCTACAAAAAAAAAAGAAAAAAAAAAAAGATAATAGTGTCACAAGTTTAGGGTTTTAGACTAGAAGATTGAGTCATAACGTCGGGACTTTCATTATAAAACCTCCAATTATTATTCCTCTCAACGGCCAAGGCAAGTCCTACAGGAGCTACGAATTTTATCTGTTGTTTATACTTTATACAAGGCCAGGAATGGGAAAGGAACAATAAAAAGAAACATATTGTGAACCTCTTTTGGGACAAATAGAGTAGCTACTGAATTACCAATCTCAGATAATTGCATTATAATCAACTGATCTGTGATTTACTCTCTCTATGTTATAAGAGATGTGTAAGATATCCAACCCATTGGAGATCCAAACTCAAAATAAGGTCCATGAGTTCATGTCAACCCGATACCGAGATATTCTAACCTGATCAGAGATACAACAGCATGGGCAATTTTGGTGTCAAACATGGACATAGAACCTAAAACTAGAATTTGGACACGCATAGAGTTGCATGAAAATACCATCAAACCAAATATGTGTATAAGAGAAACAGAGAAGTTAAGGCAGATACCTGATTCGCACCAGCTGTAATCATTACTGAAGACTTGTACAGCTTATTTTCCTGCTGTAACTGTAGATGCAGGAAACAACAATTTAAAGAGGATACACAAATCTAACATCACAGATTTTCCATCAGAATTCTTAAGACGTTTTATGCTTTCCATCTAAAATAATTTTAAAACCTTCATTTTGCATACACCGATAAAGGATGTCACAACATAAGTTCTTGGAACAAGTATATCACTACAACAAAAAATTGTCATCACTTGTATTTCAATTTTCTAATGGTTTTCTCATTTTTTTTATCGTGATCAACTGTTAGGCTAGGACAGCATATTTTCGGCAGATACTTGGAAAGTAGAAGATTATTTTTCTTTGGGTAGCAACATGTATCCAGCGGAGATATTAAAGCTCGAATCTTGCTGTTCCCAAAAAAAGTTCTTTTGGAAACCACAAATACCCATCCATACAATGAATTCATTACTGTTAACCTAAGCAGACGTGATTGCATATGGTGGGTCAAGTGATGTATCAAAGCAAAACCAGTGGTTGATGCTAATAGAAATTAGGTTCTTACTGTTATTGTCATTTCGTTTACTAAATTCTTAGGACTCACCTTGATGCTAACTCGTATGTGACATATTTGATCAATATATAGAACTAGTACCCTGAAAATCTGCAGTTAAATGAATACCTTTTTAACCAATGCCTCCCGAAGCTCTGGTAGACCTTCATCACCACCATAACGACTAGTGAAAGGTTCATCTACAATTGTTTTAACCTTCTCCAGAGCCTTTTCAGGTGGCTTCCAGTAAACAACTCCCTGCAACAGTGCAGCAACACCAACACCATGAAAGAATGAATATTACCAATGAGGTTGAAAAAAAGTTGTTTCTTCAGATTTCGAGGTTTCCTGTGCTTTATGCATATTTATGATGCCATCCCGGATTAATGAATAATCTTATTACTACTAGGATTTTTAGAGTGGTGTCTGTCTGAATTTGACTCGTCTGGATCTGAAGCGTCTGACTCAAACACCGGCGCAAATTTAGGGGTGGGCGACGGTTGGTTACTAACCAAATTTTCCTCAACCAAAAAACACCAAACAAGCCTTCAGTTCATTTGGTTCGGTTGAGTTTAGTTTGGTTGGCTTGCTTCAGTTAATTGGTTTAACTGATTGCAAAATTTTACCTTTTCCATCGCATTAAATTAAATTTATCCATATAAACATGGTCAAATTGCATTTTTCAATCCTTCACGATAAATATCATCTTTATATAAAATCACATGATAATATAACTTGGGAATAAGATATGAAATTCGCCACATAATCTTTGTTATGGACTAATACGTATATAATTTTGTTATGGACATCACGAGCCAGATAAAAACAAACATTTTAACATCTGACTCAAACTCGTGTCAAATCAGACTTCAATTCCAACTCAGAAGAAACTAAACACTTTTTCTACTCTGCTAGGATCCACACAATTCTCTACTACTTATCAGACCCTAAATTTTCCCAGTTTGTGTCTTTATGATCAATTGGGCTAAAGCCTCTAAAAGCTAAAATCCCAGTTTTCATAGAAACCTTGTAAATTATGCTCTCAGATTTTAGTAGGAACTAAACCCCTCTCAAAATACAAACTATTCATAATTGAAAATTAAATATGATAAGGAAAATTGAACTGCTATAACTAACATGCCTGAGCAAGCGAAACAGCATCTTTAACTCCTCGAAGAATTTCCTGAATCTGCAGAAATTTCATACCTTTAGTTAATACTCTAACTGGATTCTCCCTAAAAAGTTCATTTTTTGATGGAAATTGTCTCAAAAGAAATCTAATTCAATTCAGTACCTGAACCATGACGGGTGATTCCGTTTCCAAAGCTCTTCTAGAAAGCTTCCCATACGTCCCCATCTTCTTCTTCTTCTTCTTCTTGTTTCTCTATCTAAAGTCTAAACCAGACAAAGCTTTTCAGAATGAATAGTGATTTTTGAGGTCGGCACTATAGGAGGCACAGAAGACTTGCCTATTTGCATGTAAGATTCTACTAGTAACAAAATGTTTTTGACAGGAAAACACCAGCTGACGCTAAAAACATGGGGGTGAAAATGGTTCCGGATGGGCGTCTCATGAATAAAATATCCATCTGGTTAGGACGGAACAGACACACTTGTTTGTTCCAACAGGATGAATTGGACCAACATTTTGGGGTTCTCTTCTACGAATAACTAACATCAGGTCTGGGAGGAATGGACAAAACTCACACTTGTGTGTTCGGACAACAAGATGAATTCAACGGGTATTCTAGATTTGTAAAAGTGTCTGTTCGTATGATGCCTACACACAGAGTCAAAATTTTGAATTTTTATAACTTTGGACAAACAATTTGGTAGCTACTCTTCACATTTTCACGAATACCTTAAGTAATGACATAGTACAAAATAAATAGATAAAAAGTAGATTGAAATCAAGGTGAGTGTTGACATGCAAAGAGCAAGACCAAGTTGGACACAAACCCTAATACTAACAAAAAAAAAACTAGTTTGTGTATGTCGGCTGAGGAGGATGCAGGTTTTGCCCAGTTCGGTTATTGGGCGCCCACAGACCCTTCGGACGCAGGTATCTCGCGGGTGAAAACCTACCCATACCCGTGGAAAAAGTTGTATCATTTGGTCTGTCATGAAGGTGGAGATCACGGACGGATATCCATCCTTTACATATAGATAGAAGAGAGAGATAGGAGATGATCATGGTGGTTATGGATCTTGGTGGTGGTGGTAGTAGTGTTGCTGCTGATGAGGATGGTGGTGGAGATAAATTCCCAAATGACTCTTACCATTTGACTAAATCGAACATTTAACCCACATATTTTAATCGATATACTGTTTGATCTCATTGTGGAGTTATCTTTTTCTCTTTACATTTTTGCTTCGCGTGTCTCTCTCTCTTTTCCTCTTGTATATTTCCACCTGATAAAAGAAAATGACGAGACAATACAGAGATTAGAAAATGACAAAATGCAAAGCGACGAAAACAAAAAGGTAATCTAACATAATAGTGATAATTGATAGTTACGTCAAATGATATATTAATAAAATAATGGTCAAACATTCTTTTAGTCAAAAGAAACACTAACATATGAAGTGGCCAAATACTGTTGTACATTTGAGTACAAAAATTTATAGAATAAGGGACAACAATATATAAAGTTACAAGTATGTATCAAATAAAATTATCTTCTATATCAGGAGCATGGACTTCAATGTAAATAGGTAAGACATCTCTTCGCTAATATTTTGAACTCTTTCACTATCTAATTCTAAGTAAAGATGTTTTAACGTGATTCTACTGTGCAATTGTTATATTTCCGCAACAACAAAATTTCAATTATGAACTCCACAAGGAAAGTGACACATAAATTGTCACACAACACCTATTTGAAAGTGGACTTGACAACTATATAATTGTGATTGTCGTTCAACAAAAAAAAAATATTGTGATTGTCAATAGTGAATTGTCATGTCTATACTTTTAGAATCTCATTTAGCTACCAGTTACCAAAAAATGAGAGTAAAAATCTGTCATAAAGTTGGAGATCATATGCAATTCCAAATCCCTTTTATATCTCATGATTCCCATCAAAATTGGGGTGGACTCTTTGAAATTTTCAGATCAAGCTTAGTGGATTATAGTAGGAACTTTCATAAACCGTTTTAAAATATTAAATACCCACTTCCCTCCAATCTCAATTTAAATTATCCATAAATGACAGGAATACCTACACTTATGAATATTTAAATTGAATTATAGTTTTTTTGTTGAAACAAATTGAATTATAGTTGTATATATAAGTAACCTTAAGGTCAAAGTTTGTCAATTTCGGAGTATAACAAAGTCTATTTTATAAAGTAAAGAAATTCTATTAGGTCGAAGTTGAAGAGTGACTACCGCTCAAAAGTTGATATGACCAGTTTCCATCGGTCATGGTGTTTTTGTTTCCACATTTCCTGACTGATGAAGCCGATCATATCAGTTTTCAGTCTGTAGCCGGCTCTCATTTTGGGGCCAAACATTTATGTATAAAATAAATCTACATAATGCATCCCACCCTGCCCCTTGAACCATGTATCTCAAGAAAATATAGGGTGAGATTGCTGAAGGTGGTCTAAGTGACTGTCTTAGAGTTGGTTGGTCTAGCATTGTCATTTTGTATACATCCTAGTGTTAGGGTTTAAATTTAGATAAGTTTAACTAAATCATGAGACTAGGAGTAAAGATAGTCTAGATCCCGAACAAGTAGGAAACACACAAGTTCATCATTGACCAATTTGACACACCAACCAAGCAGTCTAAAAAAATTGAGTTGGATGAGTTTTTATTTTATTTTAGGTTAATTGCAATTTGGTCCTAAAAATGTAAGAACTAGAAATTTTGGCCCCTATGTTTGTCCAACATACTAAATTGACCCCTAATACCATATTTTGCTGACAAACATCCGATGATCATGGCGACGACCTCCAAAATTATCTTTTTTTAACTCTCTTGTTGTCCTTCCTTTCGTCACCCCAACCACCAGGTCCGGCACTCCACTATCGTCATTTTTCTCTTTACTTATCTGTATTTGTTATTCATTTCATCACCACCATCACCACCACCACCACTCCATTAGGGTTTCTTCAATTGAATGTATGAGAGATAGAGAAGAAGAAGAAAGTTTTTTTTTTTTTTTAATAATTATGACTGTTTGTCAAACCTTTCCGTAAACAATTCATGCAAGTAAGAAAGATGAAAAATATAGGAGGAAAAACTTTTGAAGTAGGTGTTAAAAGAAAGAAAGAAAAGATAAACCACTAACTTTAACAGATGGAAATATGGTTTCGGAGATCAAATAGGGACAAATCAACTTTTCACTTGGATAGAAATTGAAATCAACCCTTTTGTTTATTTTTATCTCACTTGTGTGACGGTGTTAGCATCGAAATGAGATTTGAGGGATGTCAAGTCTCATTTCGAGTTTTTAAGATAAACATTTTAATGAGTTTGTTTTCAAATGTGTTTGAAATCGAATTAGTGACTATAAATATTCAAGCGGTACTACTGAATGCCCGAATATATTTATACGTAAGATTAACTCATGTCCCAGCATTGTTATTTGACTTCTATCTCGATAATCCATAGTTTATTATCAAACTTGCAAAATATAATGCTGCCACAATTTTTTATTTGTTAACTACGTATCAAATATAACTACTAATATATAAATACGAATAAGGTAACTTACTCCAATCAAAACGCAACCAAAATATTTGAGATGATTTACAATCGAACCAAACAAGATCATACACAGACAATCTTACGCACACGTGCTTAACCATTCGATTTTTTTCTTCAAATCTCGAGAACGACTGAAAAAGAATCTTATCAAATCAGTCGATCAAAGAGTCACAAGCAAACCACGTACGGTTGTACAAACCATTACGTATGCACATTGTACTTATTACCATATAAATAATCATTTAAATTTGTTTTAATTATTATTAGAATTTCTTAATTGTTTTGTAATTTTTAATTTTTGAAGTTTAAACTTTGAATAGTATAGTTATCCCGCTCAGCCAGGGCACAGCCTATTTCAAGGAAAGTTTGTCACACACCATCCGTCTTTGCATTCACTCATTGGTGGTGTGCACAGTTTCTATCTCTTCCCCCCTTTTCTTTTTTTTTACTTTCACTTTCTCTCTCTAAATTTCTTCTTCTTCTTGTATGCTTATAAATATAAAACCCTACTTACTCTGTTCTTCGGTGACGCCATTAACAGTCTCGGAGTTCAAAAATCAGAGTAAGGTTAGAAGTTCATCCTCAATTTAACTTATTTATCTCTTTATCTTTTGAATTTCATTATTTTTTTTTTGATATTTTTTTTAATCGATTAGGGTTTTGTGGATTTATTAGAGCTTTTGAAATCCATCAGTTTTAAGAACATAGATCTATTGTGGAGATAGTTTTGATCTCTACATTTGTTCTTTTGATGCCTTCAGCTCAATTTTTGCATGTTTTTTTTTAATCAACTCTTTCTACTCATCTATCTCTAGCTGTGGGTTAATTCTTGTTTGTGATTGAGCTATTGCTAGGCATTTGATGATTTAACCTTTACTAAATTTTGGGTAGATTGTTTAAAAGAAGAGGGGAAGTTGGAATTCTCTTTATTAGTGGTGTTGTTTGATTTTTGTAATTTGTTGGATATTTGTATCATTAGGTATTTAGGTGAATCTTATAAGCTAGATATTAGAATTGGGTATTTGATTTTAGTGTTTGCCCTTTGAATTTTATGAAAATGTCTTTTTCCATGTTTTTTCTTTCCTTTGTTTGATTTTAGTTGGAAGACTCTGAACTCTGAAGCCACAACTTTCTAAGACTTATTTAGGTTTACAGTGGATAAGTATCAGTTGTTGAGAATGGTGGATCTATTGTTGTAAATATTCATTTTTACCTGATCATCAGTATAATCCTATTTATATGTGAATATGGTCTCTACATAATATTGTACAAATCAAACTCAAGAAAGCTTCTAGCATACCATCTATTGTTGCGGTGTTGAATAGCAACCACAATCGTGTTCGGAGAAATGTGTGTGTAAAAAGTGTAAGAGAATAAGTAACTAATAAAACGTATATATGAATGAATGACAGGAGTAGCTTGAATAGGAGGTAAGTGAAGTGTTCAGTCTGTATAACATGGATTCATGAACAAACTGGTGAGAAGGGGTTCTTTAGTTGATGATCATGGTTCTTGAAGGGCATTAGGACAGTAGAGATGAATTTACTTCAAGTGGTAACTAGTAAAGGAACACGATCGAAAACTCATTCAATATACGAGCTTTAATATAATGTTAAAGGTGAAAGCAAGTTGTTTGTGTTCTTGCAATGGTAGGAGTGTGAAAAATCACCTCTCTTATCTGAACTGTGCATTTGTATTCCGGTTGGGTGAGAAAGAGGGCCATATATATCTGATATCATTTATCATGATGTTTATTCTGGTTTTGCCTGTTTTAGTTCAGACATTTGAATGCCATTTGCTGAATTTGAGTCGTCTCCACTTGCTGCTGTTGTTGCTTTAAGTGTCAAAATATTTATTAAATTTCAAGTTTTCCTGTATATGCAGGTTTTATCTCTGTTGAACTCTTTGTAAAGCTTAAAAGGGTTTGAGTACTTTTACAAGGTTGACAAAAAAAAAATGAAGAGAGAAAACAGTCTTGCCGCTATTGCCGAAGAACCTCCTGTCAGAATAACAAGAGCTCGTGCTGCGGCAAACCGTGCATCTGGCTTGATTCTTCCCCCTAAGGCACCCACGAAACAGGATCAAGATGAGATACCACGCAGAAATTGCAAAAGAGCTGCCTTAGATGCTCCTGTTGGTGCAAAACGTCAAAATAAAAGGAGGGCAGTGCTTAAGGATGTTACCAATGTTAGCTGTGATACTTCGTTCAGGAGCTGCATTAATGCATCTAAAATGCAGGTTTGTTAACTGCCAGTTAGTGGCCACGAAACTTAGAGTTTAGGTGAAAATACAAAAGCAGTTGCTGAACTTTAGATTGCTGTTGCTTTAATCGCTTATGATCATTTCAACACTAAAAGTAAACTAAACATTGAACTCATTGACTAGTGTGATGTCTCACTTGCTACACAATTCCTTAAGTTGGAGATCAAATTCTGATCTCGGGAACTTTGTATTCTTTGTTCCTCTTTCTTTTCTCATAATTCTTAGTTCCAGAAGCTTATTGTCTGGTTGGCACAAAATCTTATTCCTCTTTTGCCATCTCTATTTGTTTCAGAAGAATAAGCACAGTCAGGTCAAAGGACGTCCGGTTAAGAAGGATTCAGAGGCGATTCTTGCCGTTTCCTTAGAAAATTTGCAGGTTCAAAAGGATACAGGAAAATTGATGTCTACAGAAACAGTGAAAACTGGCTTTTCTGAAGCACAAGATAGTATGTCATCAATGAATGTGGAAGAAAATGTTATGTCCCAGCAAAGTACAGGGAATGACCTAAGAGAGTGCACTTCAGCTAATCTCCGGCTCGAGGAACAGATTTCCAGAAGGGCCTCTCAACATCTGACCAGTTTCAGGAAAGGTGTGTATTTCATCATTCTATTATGTGACGATTTGCTTTAACCAGAGATAAGATTAAGTGGCGTTATGAATCTGGAGTTCTGGACGCACCAAGCTTTTTAGTTGATAAATTTAGAGATTAGCGTTTACCACTTGGTTTTCATCACGTATTTTGGCAATAAACTATGTATAATATGAAACGTGTCTCTGCAAATGTTTCTCATAGGAGTTTAAGAAAAGACCTTTGAAGTCTAAATCTTGTTCCTATCGATGCGGTTTCAGTTCTTACCCACTGGAAGTGAGACCCGTTACGATATAGGGTCTGGTACCATAATATGAGGATTCAATACGTAGACAGTGTAACCTAGCTGCAGTTTGGCATTGGATACTTTATGCTTTTGTACGCAACAACCCATTGCACAACAACAAATTATGTAATAAGTGGTGGTAGATATGAGAAGATTTTGCTGTTCGGTTTGTTTCTATTTAGCAGTTGTTGCCTATAGAAAAAGCAAGAACTCTTTTAGCTGAAGCGGTCTTATATACAATGTTTTAATGTTTAGGAATCCACAATTCCACACGCACTATGGTGCCAGCTCAAATGGTGGATAATGGGAATGATTTACTATAGTATTACATTCATAACTCCAGGAACGTGCTTGATTTTCTGTGAATAAATCTAAACTGCACGAAGAAGTTTCCATACATCTGAATGTGACTATTTGTATGGTCAGCTCATTTTTCTGTAAAACACTATGTTCCTAACAGTATGTTCTGATTTGGATATTGCAGAGAAAAACTGTCTTTCCCAGAATGTGGAGCATGACCCCGACATTACAGATATTGATTGTGACGTTAAAAATCCTCTAATGTGCAGCCTCTATGCTCCTGATATCTATAGCAATTTGCGAGTTGCAGAGGTTTGTAAGCACAATATATCCCCCTTATTCATAGGGAGTAGGGATAAACTATATTGATTTAACTTATCCCTTTCTTAGATATAGCCTGATTTGCGGGTTGCAGTGGTACTAACTTATTCAAAATTTTATTTTCTCAGCTCATCCGAAGACCTAGTTCTGATTTTATGGAAACATTACAACGAGATATTACTGAAAGTATGCGAGAGATTCTGGTTGATTGGATAGTGGAGGTTAGTTTATAATACCAAAGCATGCATGGGTTCGTGTTATGGTGTAAACTCATCATGTGTATGCAATCCTTACAGGTTTTTTTCTTGCACACTTTGTTATATGGACGATCTTGGGATGTAGTGTAGAGTAATTTCCCTTTATGAAATGGAGCAAATAGACAATAGTGCCTCTTAGGCAATCCGAACGAGAGGGTCTAGCATCACATTTAAAAAGAACTGGCTGATAGTTCCTTGCTAGTGTGTTCTATTCATAGGGTCATAGGGTAACATGGAAGAGTTGGGACTGTTTAACAACACACTAGTTTTGGCAGAACCAGATCTGTCCCAATAAGACCTTATCTTCATAATCTATTTAAACTTTGAATACTTTGTTCTAGTTTTCGCACTCACCACTCTAATCTCGTGTCATTGCTAGGGTTGTAAGAAGTTTATACCTGTTTTTTTTAATTATGAAGTTCTTGCAGCTTTAAGAAGATAATTTTTTGTTTTTATCGTTGTAGGGGTATGATATAAGTTACTAATAGAGAAACAGTTATGTGCTTGCATGTGGTTACATGTCTAACTTAAAAACCATTTCCTGTTTTTTTACTTTTCACCATAGCTTCATGGGAAGACCCATACTTGATGCTAAAGGGTGTTCGGACAAACCATCTTTTCTGTTTCAGGTTTCCGAGGAATATAAGTTAGCTTCAGACACACTTTATCTCACTGTATATTTCATTGATCGGTTTCTCTCGCAAATTTACATAGAAAGACAACGTCTTCAACTGCTTGGGATTACTTGCATGCTCATTGCCTCGTAAGTTTTCCCTTTGTCATCAGATTCATAGTTCTTTTCCTGAAATTGGAAATCTCTAGTATGTCATATAATTAAACATCGAATGTTCTAAATGAGATTTGAGAAAGGTCTAGGAGTTGGAACTTTACCTTTTCTTACTTCCAAATAAACAAAAGGACCACAATCAAACAAGACAGTATTAAGGAATAAGGATACAGGCTCAAGGTAGGCTTGATGGCATAGGCTTGGTGGATTTTGCCAAACATCAATTTGACTATAGTTTGTGCCTAAGAAGTAATCAGGACCAAACGGCTGATCCCCGGTCTGCGCCCAGCTGAGTAATCAGGCCAAGTTTTCACTTACACGGAGATACTATATAATTTTATGCATCTACAGAGTATGATTATTGACATTCTCGGGAATCTGCACGTTTAATGCACTGATGGTTATCTTACTTCCTTGTTTTCTGAAGAAAGTACGAAGAAATTTGTGCCCCTCGCGTGGAAGAGTTCTGCTTCATTACCGACAACACTTACACGAGAGCAGAGGTATGCAACTAAGCTTATTGCCGCTTGAATTATATTTTATCCTCAAACTCCTGCTTCGGTATGTTGACATATCCACTTTACTTACGTATTTTACCTTGGCAGGTACTGAAAATGGAGACTGAAGTGCTGAACTACTTAAACTTTCAACTATCAGAACCAACAGTTAGAACTTTTCTCAGGTAAAAACTAACAAATTTCAGTCCCCCTAAA
>BEHA01000417.1:707020-738260 GCA_002897215.1 Eschscholzia californica subsp. californica
ATGTTACTGCTACACCATGTCAACTGTTTCTGTGTCATGATTTCGAAGAGTGTATTACAAGGTCAGAGACCTATTGATGTTTGCCTTAGATGTTGATCGACTTGTTTCTAAATTATGTAACTTTAAGATAACCAATAATCAAACTGAGACGAACAAATTGCTAATACAAAATACAGATTAGTTTTGATATCTATGATTTTGTGGTTCTAGAACATTAGGATTTAATCATGGTCATGCTCTTTTCTTCTTGTTAGGATTCAAGTTCTAGCAAACAGTGGCATAGCGATGGTTTTGCTTGTGATTCTTGGGAATTTGACTGGATGGCAAGATAAGTGTTTAGACTCTAAAGAATCATCACTTGTTACATGTCTTATTGGTGGTATTATTGGACACTATGCTTGCTGCAATGGCGACACTTGGTCTTCTGAGATTGGCATGCTTAGTAATGCGCAACCTCGACTGATTACAACTTTCAAGGTATTCACTAATTATCGTATTTTTAATAGATTTCTCTAGACATCAATCTTACTTCTAGTTCGTGTGCTTCAGGAGTTCGGGACTTGGGTTTCTCTTATTTGTTGCAGTTGACAATGGGATTAGAAGCAACCTTTTTATCCCTCGACTGAAAAATACTTCTCTATTTAGAGTTTTAGACCCCTTGAAGGAAGCCCTTGTATAATGTGAGGTTATGATGTATACCTTGTGCCTACTTGCACAACATTGTGTTAAAATGCTCTAGCTTATGCCTTCAATGTTTAATTTAGCAATGGTTGAACCTAGTAACTAAGACAACACTTGCACGCACACATATGTATATACATATTTCTGTCGATGTGTACTGGTAATGGGATTTTTAGGTTTACATACCTGAAACCTCGTACTGGTACGCGACACTTCTCAAAGTTCAATCCAACTCGCAAGTACTTAAAGCATGCTAGCTTTTTGACTCACGATTTCAAACATAGATTCCTTTTTCTACTGCTGTTTCTTTCTTTAACGACTCAGCTCATTTCTTCCGAATAGTTGTTTGTTCATTTATGTCCAAATTTCCCATTTTATAAAGAGAATGTGAATCCCACATTATCTTTTTTATGGATTTCCCTGATTTTCCTTTCACGTGCACAAGCATTCATGTAGTATTTGTGAACTACTTTTTAATTGGTAATCATCAACTTATTACTGAAATTCTTCAAGGAACTTTCATATGACACTGAATTTTTATACTATCTATTTACTATATCAGCACTGATAATGCTTACTTAATCAACATATCGAAATCACAAACTCTAATATTCTTCATTTTTAAAACTTTTCAGCCAGTTCGGAAGGGTACAAATGGTGCAGTGACAACAACAGGGCTCCTAGCAGCTGCAGCAGCAGGCGGCATCATTGGAGTAACATTCGTCATCATTGGCTTGTTTACAACAAAATGTTCTTCTGATGTAGCTATAAAACAGTTACTAATTATACCTTTATCGGCACTGGCGGGACTATCGGGAAGTGTGATAGACTCTCTATTAGGGGCAACACTACAATATAGCGGCTTCTGCACTGTTCGGAACAAGGTATCAGTGATTTCTCAGGTTACCAAGCTTTATTAAATTTTGATATAACCTAGTACAGTGTAAAACCGGAGTTTCTTGTGCACGGCTCTTGTTTACGTATTGCATAAGAAAACCTCCCAGACCTAGGTTATAGCTTATAACATAATACTTGGTCTTAGATATTGGTTACAACTTTTTGGCAGGGCCGGCACCTAGATTGATCATGTGGAAAAGCCTGGCTAGGGTTGTTTTAGGCAGTCCCGTGCCACGAAAAAACCTTATAACATGTAGAACTAGGTCAATGAATGTATTTCGCCCCAAATCAAGGACAATATAACTGGTACCAAGACGGTGTTACATCAGACTTTATGGAAAAAAAGGCTCATTAGCGACACTGGAAAATTGTTCAAAATAGTATTTGTGGCGTTTCGGCTACTAGCGCCATAAAACATCTCCCTAATGAGCCTCGTTGCTGTAGTGATAGTAATACATCATATATTGCAAACACTTTTCTTCTTATTAAGGGGAAACATTATGAACTGTGAGAATCACCGCCATGAGATTTCTGATTTCATATCGAAGTTCAATTAAATTCCTCCATATGTTTCTGTTTTCGTTGTCATAAACAAGTGAAGAACTACACATTCTTTGCAGGAAAACATATTTGCCAAGTAAATCTAAATGTCTTTTGTGATAATTTTAAGATCTTTTAAATATGTAACTTGGGAGAGTTTGTTTTTGTTGGAAATCGGTAGGTGGTGGCAAAGCCTGGACGAACGGTGAAGAAGATATCAGGACTGAGCATATTGGACAACAATGCTGTCAACTTCGTATCGATTTTGCTAACATCTCTTCTAACTTCCATTTCTTTCCTCTATATTTTCTGATGCTAAGGAAATTGGAGAAACGATCAAAATCTTCCATTCATGTACAACACCATAAGATTTCTGTTAAGATAGTGATTATTTCCTCCGAAATATTGATCTTAACCCGGTGTTAACCTGTCATTTCTAATTCAACCTTCATTTCTAAGGTAGTAAATGTTTTTTCTTTCTGTAAGTTAGATATGAAATCTGACTAGAGGTGTGTGTGAGTCGACTCAAGTAAGATTTCACAATGGTTGTTTCTTATTGATTTGTGATGTTAGATTCATCTGAATGGCTGATCTGGCTGTTTTGTTGTCAGTTTGAATCAGACAATTCAAATTCATGATCAGTCAAAGGATTTAGGTTGGTAAATGAGATAAGACAAGCACCATCTAAGCTAACTAATACTTTTTTATTATCTTAAGAGTACTTAAAACCCTAAAGCCAAATGAAAACCCAACTACTAAATCAAACCATTCTTAATTTGCTATGATAAAATCATGCATGTTTATTGATCATTAAAAATAAACACATACACATCTGATCCATCAATGACCTAATTGATGTTTTTTTTATTAAAAGAAACACAACCACAGTGACCATAAAATACTTTGAAACAAACTTCATCGTCATCCATCAACCCCCATCATCATTCATCTTCATCCATGTTCAAGGAAGAGAAAAACTAAGAGCAGCAACAACAGAGAGTGTCCAAGCAACACTCACATGTCTCAAAACAGCAGAAGCAACAACAAACTGCAAATGCACTGCAACAACACAACCACATTTTTTAATCACCAAACTAAACTTGTCGTAGTGGTGTGATTTTGTCTCTGGGTAAACAAACTTAATATAGTATCAGAGTCAGACGCTTAATATAGTATTACAGTAAGACATTCATTAGTTTATATTTCTTTTTAGTCTCTGGGTAAACAAACCCAACTGCAAATGCAAGATAAATAATTTCTATAGGCAACCATTTACAAGTTAGGCCTCCGGCCGAAAAGTTGGTTGTGAAAGGGGCCTACAACAATGATACTCAAAGACAAGGCCTCTTGAAAAATTGGTTGTGAAAGGAGCCTATGAGCAATTATATTTGGCAGCTATAGTCACCTTCCCACATTTAATGACAGCTTCACTTCAAAAATCCTTTACATTTTTTTTTTTCCGAATTCCAATAACCTCATCCATATTCATCTTATCTTTTTCGCGACCACCATCACCAACCACCACCACCACCACCTGTACCATTATCAACCATCACATCACCACCACCTTAGCACGAGATAGAGCCACAGAGAGAGATAAAGAGAGATATATAGAGAGAGAGAGAGAGTGAGAGAGAGATAGATAGAGAGAGAGAGAGAGAGAGGGTTCGATTGTGGTGGTTGCTAGGAGCGGTAGTGGTTGGCTGCGGTAGGTGGTTGGCTGGTGTGTTTGGTTGCAGAATTCGTAAGTAGGAATCCTATCAAAAGGAAAATTTGGTAGGAATCATGAATCCTTGGTCTGTTTGGCTACCAAGAATCCTAGGAGGCTAGGACTCTTGAATCCTAGGAGGCTAGGACTCTTGAATCCTAAGGATTCCTAATTCCAAAATTTGTATTGGACTAAAATCCCACCCTACCCCCTAGGATTTGTTAGGATTTTGGATTAATGAACCTAAATTTCAAACTTAAAATCAAAAAAAAATATTTCCTTATACAAAATCATTACTTTTTTTCAAAATCGTTATTCTTTTCAAAAATCATATTTTTTCTAAAGACGTTTAAAAATACTCAAATAATAATAAATCATAGGATTCTTAGTTGCCAAACAAGTCAAAAGATATTACTTGGATTCATGAATCCGTGGAATGATGAATCCCAAAGAATCGCCATCCAAACACACCATTAAAGTTAAGTTCTTAAAATAAGTTTGTTCTCCAAATTAAAATAGGCAATGGGGTGAAATTAGATATGAAAATCTCCCTTTTATCAAGGACTTCCTCCTTTCCTTTCCCAATACGATGATGAGACTAATAAACAAACAAAAAACATCATAAAATTAAGGTGTGTAGAGAGAAAGAGAGGGAGAGAGAGAAAAACAACAAACCAGGCATAAAGGCAGCCTTTCTCTTCTCTGCGGTTATTAATATGACTAATGTATGAAATTTCCTGATAATCGGGTGCATCCATCTTCTCTCTGTGATTCTTCTACTTACCCAACTCTCTCTAACAGATTTCAAATTCTCTCTCTCTTTCTGGTTAATTATGATCACTTAACAAGAAAAACTGACTCACTTATTCTTAGGTTGGATAATGAGAAGCTTAAGAGCTTAGTAGTACTTTTATAGGCTAAATAATAACAACAAGACAAATACACTTGTTAATATTTGTGATCTTTAAGATCTTTTCAGTTGTGATCTTTAAGATTTTTTTCATTTTGTTATTTTAATGTTGTATTACTTTAGTTTCATGTTGTACTCTACTTTTGTAAGTTTCGTGTTGTAATTTACTTTTGTAAATCTCATGTTGTACTTTAAGGAATCTAAAGTCTCAAAATCATGTAATGTATTGGATTGATTTCCTACATATGAATGAAAATTCTGGTTTAATTTAAACAAAAAACATTAGTGAGGGTAAGTGTGGATTGAGAGGGACATTTCATGACAACAATAATGGACTTAGTCATTTCTGATACAAAATTGTTTTTTATGATACAAAATTGTTTTACATTGAGAAACATGACAGAAGATCCAATTTTATGCGTTTTGATATGTTCACGATTAATGTCATTCTTTTTACAGGAAATAGGACAGAAGATCTAATTTTTATTTTATTTTAAGTTAAAAAGACTAGTTATTTTTTGTAAAGCTCTTTGCAAGTTGTTGCAAAGCTTTTCGAAATTTGTTGCAAAACTCTTGCAGAACTGTTACAAGGTGTTGCGAACCACGTTGTTGCAATATCCAAGGAGCTGAAGATTAAAAAAAAAAAGTTGAGTGACTACTGTTCTGCAAAACAAAAAAGTTATGAGGAGTTTTGATAAAATTTCTCATCTTTTTATTTGATTGAAAATTTCAGGGAAATTTGGTCGAAACTCCCTATAAATTTTTTGTTTAGGTGAAAAATGATCAGTCAATTTTTAAGACTCTACTTCACATGATGCGACAAGATACATATTACAGACAAAAGACTGAGTTCTTGAATCTTCCCATTCACACTAAGCATACATAAATTAAAAAATCCCTTCTTCTGTCATAGATTGAAAATGAATTAGGAAGCTAACAAAATTAACTGTTAGGATAGGCCATTTTTTTTTTCGGGAAATAAACAACGATCTACGCTAGGCCACTGCTTTCGGGAGGAAATAGTGGGAGGAAAGTTGCTATTGGTACTCATTTACAAGTAAGGCCTCGCAAAAAATTGGTTGTCGAAGGGGCCTACAACAATTATACTGAAAGGTGAGGCCTTTAGAAAAATTGGTCGTGAAAGAGGCTTAGAGCAATTATATTGGGCCACTATAGACCTTCCCACATTTAATGACAATTTATTTTAGGTGGGTGATTTGGGGTAATAAGAAAGTTATTCGGAGTACAAAGTTTTGGGTAGAAACAAATTTTTTTTGACACATTTTGTTTCTTCCAAACACTGCAACCTTTCAACTTCTTCTTCCTCAACAGAAATTTCGGCAACCCTCCACCATACTCCGGCGACATCCACCAACCAAACACTTAAACCTTCGTCTCGTCTGTCTGTCTGTCTCTCCCCTCTTCCTTTTTTCTTACCTCTCTTTCTTTCTTTTTCTAAGATCCGCTCTCCCCTTCGTCGGAAACTCGTCTCCCTTTTCAGACGAAGGAACCCTTCCTTCGTCAGAAAATCAGACGAAGGGTTCGGACGAAGGGACTCTCCTCTTCGCCGGAACTTACAGAAAGAAAGAGAGAGAAAAGCCAGGCAAGGGATGGAAAGAGAGAGGGAAAGAGGAAAGAGAGAGAGAAAGAGGAAGGAGAGAGAGAAAGACGAGAGAGAGTTGTTGCCAGCAGAGAGTCGTCGGCCAAGAGCCGGCCGTCGACTCTCTGTCGGCAACAAGTAAGGGCGTGTTTGTTTATTTTTATTTTGTTTTTCACCTTTTACGGTTTTCGATAACCGTCCATATTTATCTTATCTTCTTCATGACCACCATTACCAACCACCAGGGGCGGAGCCAGGATTTCATTTTAGGCAGGGCTGACTTACGTAAAGTTTCGTGTATGGAATTTTAAGACATTACTACTTCCAAAAGATGATGACGTTTTTTCTTGATTATAATTGATCAATTCTTGTATTGTTTTACAATAAAATTTTCTATTATCTATCGTTACACATACCCAAAATTTGTGAAGCGAAGAAAAATTTCGAAGTTATGTTTGTGACAAAAACACAGAAATTGAAGACACAACTTCGCTAAAAAGAAGTTGAGGATAAACATATGGTGATGGTTGAAGTAGTAAGGAATAAAAAACGAAAAAGAGGAAAGACGAAAAAGAGAATAAAAGAGAGGAAAAGTTGACAGTGAAGGATTTCACTACTTGCAAAAGATAAAGATATTTTTGCGTATTAAATTTGTAGTCAGAAAACACCAGTGCTTGAAAAAGAAACAAAATTTATTCAATTACAATTGATTCATACATTTAATCATTTTAGACGTATAATTTTTATGATAAATGTTTTTTTTTTCTTACTAAGAATCATGCCTAAGATTTGAGAAGTGATTTTTTTAAGTTATTCATGATATAACACAAAAATAGGACATAAATTCTTTCGTCTTACCAAGTAAATTAAACAAAATATGATACAATACTAAGTTTTCGTGTACGAGTTCAACAAAAAAAGTTTTCGTGTACGAAGAGAAAATGTTCGGACAAAGGAGACTCTTCCCTTCACTATAACAACAAAGTAAAAAGAGCGAGCTTGAGAAAGACGATGGGGAACAAAAAATGATGGAATCTAGAATAGTAAAGATGAAGTGAAGAGAGATAAAAGAAAATAATTAAAAGTTTAAGAATAACAAGAAAATAAAGTATCACAAAATTGCAAAAAGATTGGGGGCAAAAGTAAAGTGTAGAGCAATTGAGTGCCAAAACGGCAGTTGGGAAGGAGTTAAGGGTAAAATATGGATTTCTTTGTAAATTTGGGGCCAAAAAATGATCATTCCTTGTCAAGGAACATCCCTAAAAATAAATTGGAAAAATATGCCTGGGGTGAGCTCGAACCCATTACCTTAGGTGTGGTAGCTAAGCATTCTACCAGCCGGGCTGGAACACATAATTGATAATACTTTGGTGTGGAAGTATAAGGCTAATCCAGGCTATAGCCTGGGTTAGTCTTCATGTGCCTCCGCCCCTGCCAACCACCACTGTCAGCGGTACCATAACAAACCACCACACCACCACCTTAGCACCAGATAGAGCCATAGAGAGAGAACGGTCAGGAGAGAGAGGACTCGATTGTGGTGGTTGTGACTGGTGGTTGTGGTTGGCGGCTGTGGTAGTTTGTGGGCAGTGATGATTTTTAAGGAGATAAACAAGAGGAGAAAGAGAAAAGACCAATTAATACTAAATAAACTTTAGTTTGAAGTTGTTCTCCAAATAAAAATAGCCAATTGGGTGGAAATTAGATGGAGAAGTTCTGAGTCCTATCTATCAAGGACTTCCTAGCTCCTTTCCCTTCCCCAGTCTATAGAAGGAGATGGGAAACACCAGAAGCCACCAGACAACAATGGAAAATTATCATCTGACACAGATGATGCATGATGATGAGACTAAATAAACAAACAAAAAACATGATAAAATCAAGGTGTGTAGATAGAAAGAGAAGGGAACAAACCAGGCATAAAGGCAGCCTTTCTCCTCTCGGCGTTTATTAATATGATCAGTGTATGACATTTCTTGATAATCTGGTCCATCCATCTTCAATTATCTCCTCTTTGATTTTTTTCTTTCTACTTACACAACTCTCTAACAGATTTTGAATTCTCTCTCTCTCTGTAGTCTGGTTATGATCACTTAACAAGAAAAAGTAACTCACTTATTGTTGGTTGGATAATGAGAAGCTTAAGAGCTTAGTAGTACTTTTATAGGCTAAATAATACCAACAAGACAAATAAAGTGATGGGATCCCTAAAGTGATTAACATTAGTTAGTGAGGGTAAGGGTTGGATTGAGAGAGACATTTCATGACACAACAATAATGGTGGACCTAGACACCTTGTAGTCATTATACAAGCCATACAAAATTCTTTACACTCGAACAAACTTTAAAAATGTCTACAGAATCATTCTCTAAAATTTAAGATTTTTGTTCTGTTTTGGTCAACATGTCTAAAATTTATGGCAATCTTTTTACTCGAAATTTGACAAAATATCTAATGTTAAATTATTTAAGTTACAAAAACAAGTTATTTTTTTTAATTAAAATCCAAACTTTATATATTTTTTTTTTGTTAAAAATTTAAAATTTGTCTTGTTTGGTTAAAAAATCAATATTTTTTTAAAGCTCTTTGCAAGTTGTTACATAACTCTTGCAAATTGTTGCACAACTCTTGTAAGGTGTTCCAAGTTGTTGTAAAACTGTTTGAAGGTGTTGCAAATTTCTTGCAAAACTGTTGCAATACCTATGGAGCTGAAACTTTAAAAAAATTGAGTAATCATTTTTCTCCAAAACAAAAAGTTTATAGAAAGTTTTGACAAGATTTCTCATTTTTCTGTTTGCTTGAAAATTTTATTGCAAATACATTATAAAATGATTGATGATATTCATTAATACTATGTATCCCTGTGTTACATTCTAGATGCTATTATTTCTTAGGCAAACATGTGTTTGTTGTGTTTGAAATGGGTAACTAATCTGAACTCTCCTCTAAAATTTTACCATAACAAAATCCCTTTCAGGTTTTCTCTCTTTTCTCCTCACTTATTTATTTATGTAGTCAAAATATTATAATAGAATTTGTAGGTGTGTATGTGTGAGTCCACAAGTCTACTCTAATTTAATGTTATAAGATAAGAAGTATCAATCACCTTTTATTTGTGTTCTTAGTAATGTTGGTGGAGCCACTACATCAACCATTGAGATTGATTTCATCTTGTAATGCATATCCAACATCTATAATTCAAGGATTCAAGAGTAGCCTTAATAAATATCTGAAGAAAAATCGAAGTCTGGTTTGCATTAAGATAACGGGAGTGCTACATGTACAAGATCCTTGACAAAATTTATGACTTAATGACTCTTTTTCACTAAAAGACAAAAGTTGATCTAAGTTTTTCAAAGTTTGACTTTGATCGGGACCGTTCACTTAGCATTTTGTCAAGAATCTTGTCAAAGATTCTTTGTACACTTAGCATTTCCCTTAAGATAACATGTGAACTTGGGGAATTTTATAAACTAGTTAGATTTACGATAAATTGATCTAAATTACCCTAACATTTTCTTAAAACATGAACTTATGAAAAGTTATTTTGGATTTTCTCACATTAATTTACTTACACACACATAGTGAGAAAAGGAAAAACCTAATTCAAATGATGTTTAAGTAAAAGAGGACTAGTTTATTTATCATACCTAGAGTAGGAATCTACCTTCCCTTGATCACATAGTTGTTGGTTTATTTTCTTTAGTTGTTGGTTTCTTAATATATTACTTCAACTTTCTTTGTCACATTGGAAGACTTTGAAAATAAAATTCTAAGATGAAGAATTTTTTAACAGAGATTAGGGACAATCACAAGTCTATGTCTTGGTGACACATTAACAAAGAGATTAAGTAACCTGCCTCCATCAGAGGTTAGGTATTTTGCTAATAATCCTCATATAGAAAAACATATATCATATCAAGGAAATTGGAGAGAAGGACAAAATCATAATTTTAAGATGAGATTTGCTAATATCGACTCTAAGGAAAGTCATTCGAAAAATCATAATTTTAGAAGTCTCGTGTTTCATGCCAGGTTATGTTATTTGGAGCAAGGCGGAGAATGATTCGCTGAGATGAAATTTAGAGGGCCTCGAAGAGTCATCCCTGTTCTCGGGCGCAATTAGATAGAACGATAAAAAAACCATTTACCTGATTCGGTAAAAATTAATAGTTCATTGTTGAGGATAATTCAGATTCATAAACTAAAAACACCATCTAACATATAAAGATCAATAGATACATTTAGAAGGGAAAAAGAAGGAAACAAGAAAAGAAAAGCAATGTATACGTAAAAGATGTATTGATTACAGATTGGAAGATGACTTCGAATTTTAGGGTAAGAAAAATCACATCCAAATCCGATCTCCCACCCATAAGACCATCCGGAATATACTTCCCTTGCTATCCTAAGAAAAGAAAAGCAAGAAACAAATTCGAACAAGCTTGGTGGTATATATATATATAATATGGTGAACCCTTGGAAGATTAGCCGGCAATAGATGGTACAAGAACTGCAGTATTTTCTGTTACTGGCTGGAATCCAGCAACATTCTCTAGGCGTTCCCATGCAAACTTCCGCTTCTCGGCTGCTGCTACTAGTTTCGTTGCTTCCTCTTCAAACTTTCCTTGGTAAGACATGACTAGGTCATTGTCCATCTCTGAGAACATCTTCTGAACGTTTAGAGTTAGATTTAGCACAGATTGGTTCCAGTGGCTCTGGGTGTTCCTCTCGAGTGCTGGGTAAATTAAGGGTAGGATCACCTGTCGGTTGTGCGCTACCAAGCTCACAATGTGATCATTGTTCCATAAAAGTAGTGCCCTTTCAGCCACCTGAAATGAATACAAAATGCATATGTTACTTGTTTTCTCCTTGAATCTGTAACTTCAACTCACCGATATGCTCAAAGATTAAACAGATGATAGTATTTAGGTAGCAGAAAGACGACAACCAGTAATAGTGTTAACAGTGTTTGAAACTCACAAAATTTCTACATAAAAGTAAGCCTGAATCCAAAGTTCTTTCTTCTCAACCTAAAATCTCTCTTGAGATCAACTATTTGATCATACAACTTACTCATATTTTGGCGAGTTTGGTACAAGTGCAACCTAAGCAGCAGCAGCGAGACTCAAGTTCTTAGAGACAACAAAGTTACGGTATCTAGAACCTTACAAGTATACTTGCTCAAATTGGAGCATAGCATGCACCAATACAACTTAATATTCAATGAGCGAAAGAGCATCCTACACCATATCGTGTAGGTGAAAAGAACATCCTATACCAAACCATGTAGGGGAAGTTATAGATATTAATATATCAGTTTCCGTCACAAACAATATAATATCTTTAATACTAAAAGGAATCCGACGTTAATTGGTATTTGAACTTAGCCCAAGTACGAAAAATCATGTAGTGTGAAAAAAAATAAGAACATGATTACGGATTATCTCAGCACAGAGATGAGCAGGAAGAGTCCTTAAGTTATCTAGTGTCATCATTTATCAACATTTAAAATTTTGACTACACCAAGAACTTCGGTTAATTGAAGAAAAAAGACATCGCAACCAAACGTAGTAGTAACACAGAAAACATTTCGAAATATCCTATAAACTGCAAGGATAGATAGCATTCCCCTACAAGTACACACCAGCAGAAAACAGTTTACGCTGATAACTACATAATCATGAAGTTTTAACCATGACAATAATGATCTTTACAACTTTCTTAGGAGCTGGTTTCTTCTTCATAAGCTTCAATAAGCAGTTGCCTCGTCATATTTTAACCATTAGAACATTAAAATTCAAGTCGATAATACTAGAGAATGAGATTATTCCAAGATTCTACTTATGGAACTCTTGAGAAATTATAACAGTATTTTCATTTCAACTAATTGGTTCTTCCACAATAATGTAACAGTCCCGATGCTTATGACAAAAGAAATCATCATAGAGAGTGCACAAATAATAATAATAATAATAATAATATAAACCCTAATTCATTCCTGGGTCGGTCTACAGTAAGTGGATACAATATAACCGAAAAAAACAGGTAAGGGTGGAAAAATAAAGAAAGTACCTGGAAATGAGAACTACTGAGACAGCATCCAATCCTCTTGAACAATGGGACCATAATCTTTTGGAATTCAACCATGTTAGTAGCTTCCAAGACCTCTTCCAACTCACCCAAGAACATTATTTCCTTCTGACTACTTGTTACTGGCCAATATTTCAATAACCCTCTAATCACAGAATTTACCAACTTTGGGTCCTTTTCTAGATACTGAGATATACAATACGATAATGGTTGAAGATAAAAACCCACAGATTTCGGTTTATGTAAAGGAATCAAAGCCCTCCATAAAAACATCTTGTGCTCCTCCTTCAACGGTAAAGCAAACCCACTTATTACACTCCCAAAAATCTCCAGTAGTTCAGCAATTCCATTATGTCGTTCAGTTTCAAACGCAAAACGATAAAAGATGTTACTTACAGCCTTTCGAATAAACGGTCTGTGAATCATGAACTTCCCATAAATCCTGTGTAGAATTGTTTTCAAACAATCCCTTTCTCTTGGATCATCAGAATCAAAAAGTTCTAGCAATTTCAAGATAAATGAATGATCAAAATGCTTTTTTGCAACTTTTGCATCAAGTGCAGATGAAGTGATAACTCTAAGCAGTAACTCATAAACTAATTGTAAATGAGACCAAGCAGGATCAAACATGGGTTCATCATCATCATTTTCCCCAACATTCGAGTTTGCTCGATAATTAGGTGGAAAAACCCTAAACAAGTTCATGGCAGACATTCTACATATAGCTGCAATTACCGGTTCAGTAAATCTAGCAGAACCAGAAGCAGCAAAATCTACAAGCTCTAGTAATGTCTGACGCTTAATATCTTTCTCTACAGAGTTCTTACTTGGATCACTGAAATCAAAAATCACACAACATAGGTTTAACTTACTGAGTACCAAGTTCTGTTTCTCAGGATTCGAAACATCTTTGAATGTTAAAAAAGGTTCAATTCCAGCTACAACACTTGACGGAAAAACAGCAGATGACATTCTTTTAACAACGGAAACAGCATTCATACTATTACCACATTGAATTTCATTACCACCGGACAACCCATTGTTGCCGGAATCACTTCCAACAGAATCACTATTATCAGATTTTGAAGACTTCCGATGAAGTTTATTGAGAAATTGCTTGAGCATTGTTGCCAAATGATGTCAAATTTAAGAGGGAAACCCTAGATCAAGGTCATGATACACCTAAAACAATCCCAATAAATACACCTCCACCCAGATAACCTAAATCTGATCCCTAATATACCAAAATTGAAGACCTAAACCGCAGATCTGATTCATAAACAACAAGTACCATGAAGATATTAATCAGAAACCCTAATGGTATTGCTGAAAATCCCAATTTTGATTAGAAATATCAGATCTTGCTAGAAATCTCCATAATGTTGACATATAAAGAGAGAAATAAACGAAAAATCTTAACTTTTTTACTTTCTGAGATTCGGTTAACGAAGGCAACAGAAATCAATTAGGGAAAAAGTTAAGAGAGAGAGAGAGAGAAAGACTTCACATTAATGGCTCAGGAAATAATTATACTCAAACGTGAGGATTCCGATTCGAATGAGACGACGGCAGTGGCGATGACGGCGGTGGTGGTGGCGGTGGTTTTAAGAGAACTCCTCCGTGAGGAACAAATGGAGGTTTCTAACTAAAATGAAGGTGAGTAAAGTGGGGGTGTAAAATGGGGCATTATTAATATTAGGGCTTATTGATTTGTTAATCTGGAGATGGAAGCCACTTTATTTCATTCTTTTTTGTTAATTTGTTAAGCCCAAGTTTAGATAATTTGGTTCAAATTCTAATCCTATTTGTTTGTTAAGGCCTTTGTTAATTTGTTCTCTTATATTAATGGAGTAGAAAATTTTGTTTACATGCAACGTTCGTCGAATGAATGTTCTCATCTCAAAGCAGTGACCGATATTATTATAGTAAGTTACTTTCGTATAGAACAAAAAATGAACTTATTACATAAGCATGAAAATAAATATGATGATAAAACGTATAATATGAAAGCACATAACTATATCGAAATCTATATGGTTGTAATTCATTAAAAATCCATTCACAAGCTTATGTTCCAATTAGGAATATAATTAAGGTGGATTTGGGCATTACGGCATATGAATTGCGCTTTTTAGTTTGTGAACAGTTGATCTTAACCTTAATCCAGATTATAAAGGGTGGAAGCTACATGTGTGAATTGTGATAGACCGAATGGTAAATCTTATAAAGGCTAGAGTGTTTCTAAAGGTACCAGGGCAAAATGTTGTTAGCATCCAGAAATTTTATTGACTAAGGTCAATGGCCATTGACCCGAGTTCTCTAAAAGCATCTGTTTTTAATGTGGTAACGTTCACCTTCGCTTGCTTCTTTCATCTTCTTCTTCCAAAACATAAGGAATCCCAATCCATTTTTTTACTGTCATGGGTTATGTCCTTGTTGACATACTCCACGGAGAGGGATTAAATTGGGGTGGGGTGAACAAGAAGTAAAAAAGTTTCGTATTGGTACCACGATAGGTTAACTTGTTTGATAGCTATGACATGGTTTTTCAACGGTAAATTCCTTTGTATACTTTCTCTTGATTTGTGTTCTAAATCACGAGGAAATCTTAGCTGTTGATTTGGGATTCCGTCTGAAATCTGCCTACAAATTCCATGGCTCTATCACTACTCATAACAAAATTATTGTCAATTTTGGTAAAACTTTATAATTATTTATTATGTTTTCCCTTTCAATTATAGCCTTGGATTTTGACTTTTGAGGTATCATGATCATAGATTGGAAAGTATAATGCAGGTCTGTCCCATGCCTTGTGTGTGATGGGCAAATTAGGGTAAGAATCCGTTGGAATTGGACCACAGCTTCCACACTATAATCCAAGGGTCCGTTTAATACGCGAGAAAATATATGAGTAAGAAAACGGCTTTCTTTCCTATTAGAAAGAAAATGGATTTCTTACCTCAAAGTCGAATTTTAAGTGGTTGATGAGAAGGTGAGAAAAAGAGTACCTTTTGACAAATGTTTATTAATTATGTTTTATTTATTAATTGAGCCTTTAACCAATGTATAAATGTCTTTAGAATTTAAGGGGTGCCTTTAGAATTTAAGGGGGGCCTTTAGAATTTAGGGGGGTGTCTTTAGACAAATGTTTATTAATTAGGTTTTATTTATTAATTGGGTCTATTAACCAATATATAAATGTTAAGCATTTAAGGAGTGCCTTTAGAATTTAAGGGGGTGCCTTTAAAATTTAAGCTTGTTTATTAATTCGGCTCAAAGTCTCAAACTATGCCCAGCTGTATCATAATTTTTTTTTATTTTGGAGTGTTGGGTACTACAGTCCTTTTACCTCCTCATTCTCTTAGTTTTAAGGGTTACTTTGAGTTCGCCCCGAAATGTTATGCTATAATTGACCCCCCCATTACATTTTTTGTGTGTCAGTTTCGTGTTAAGTGGTGGCGTGTGATTTGCATGATTTCAAGACGACCTTTATACCCGTCATGCCTCTCTCTGTAGTGTTTCCAGAGATGAAAACGATGGACACGATGAAGATGTCGATCAGATGAATGAATTTTGATTCAATCCTAAAAATCAACCGCCCCTAAAAACAGACATAAATGAATTTGGTGTTTCTCATAATGCACAAGATCCTTACAAGAACAACATTGGTAGTATCCAAGAGTGAGAGAAATTAAACACTTTTTTCTCTCTTAATTTATGCCCGGTCACATAGCCAAGGAGGGATCAAACCCAGATGATGGCATGGCATAAGGAATATTTCTAAGAATTTGGTAATTTTGAACCATTTAAAAAATCCTGAATTTGGTGATGGGTTGGCTTCAGGACTCGAGATATGTTAATAGGTGGTTCTACGATCGGTGGGATGGTAACGGGTGGTCTTACGGGCGGGTTTTTACAGTTGCACCAAGATAAGGTACCACAAAATTTAATGAGATATTGGAGTCGAACTGATCGGATTTGATTCGGACATTTTGGTTTCATTTTTTATGTTTTCAAAGGATCGGATTTTGCCGAAAGTCATGTTTTTTTTTGCAAACAGGAGTAGTAATAAAAACGATATGCATCGATTAACTCTGGCCAATTTCAGCTAAAAAAAAAAAGTAACTCTGGCTAATATAAATTTAAATAGTCTAAGGTTGGAGGATCACTATTTCAACAAAAAAAAAAAAAAAGGTTGGAGGATCACTTGGAAAGGCAGTAGAAGTCACGGCAGGGCCGACCGCAGCCCAAAGACACCCAATTTTATAGGGCCTCCTGATGAAGTATTTAATATTATTTTTATTTTAATACTTTTGTTCAACATCTAACACAGAAATTTGGTTAGGGGATTGGTCATTATACTTTTTTTTATAAAAAAGAGAGAAAAGAGAAAGTGTAACAACTTATTAAATGACAATAACAACCCTCTTGAAACTCATACTGAGGCAGTTATAGTTGTTCTTTTAAAGTGATTGTTTCTTCTTGAAACCGTAATTCTCTGAAGGTAGTTAAGCGGTTATGGTTGTTCCTCCCTCAAAACAGCCGTTTCTGTTAGTTGAAGGCAGTTATTCTGTTAGTTGAAGTTTAGGCTATTACAAATACATTTAGAGAAACAGAAAAAATTAGAGGCAGTTAAGCGGTTATGATTGCTTTTTAAATTGATTTGGTTTCTTGAAACAGTAATGGCGGTTAGGATTCTGTTGTTATCTCTCTCTCTCTCTCTCTCTTACGGGGTTAAATTACAAATACATTTAGAGAAACAGAAAAAATTAGAGGCAGTTAAGCGGTTATGATTGCTTTTTAAATTGATTTGGTTTCTTGAAACAGTAATGGCAGTTAGGATTCTGTTGTTATATAAAGTGATTGCTAAGTCCTGTAATCTCGTCGTCAAACATTGTCTTCTGTTTTCTAATTCTCAAGAACAAAGAAGAAAATTGGCGACTCTCCTACTAAGACCCTAGATTTTCCCCTACGAATCTAAATCCAGTTATCTCTCTCTCTCTCTCTCTCTCTCTCTCTAGTTTGAAGTTTACATCAAAGTTCTATTGTTACTCTATTCGAAAGATAACATGTCTGATTGGAAAAACTTTAGGGAGAAAGAGGTAGTGGTGATAGACGTCTGACAAGATAACTTCATTGATGAATTTAACAAGATCATGGCTATTGTTGATGATTTCCCTTTCATTGCAATGGATACGGAGTTTCCTGGAACACTTGTTCCTCTACCTAGAAATTCCAGTAATCGTGAAAGATTTTATAAAGGTTTGAAGGATATTGTTGACCAACTGAAACTTATCCAGTTGGGACTTGCTTTTGGTGACAAAGATGGAAATCTTCCAACCTGTGGTACTGAAAATTTCGTTGTCTGGCAATTCAACTTCAGCTTTAATGAAGATAGCGATTTAAAAGTTAAAGAATCAATTGATCTACTAAAAGAGAGTGGGCTAGATTTCGATAGGATGAAAAATAATGGGATATCTTATGTTGATTTCGCAGAACGTCTTATTCATTCCGGGATTCTTTCTAATGAGCGATATCGATGGATAACTTTTGAGGGCAAGTTTGATTTCGCTTATCTCTTAAAGGTTATTACGGCGACAAGTTTACCCAATCGATTCACTGACTTCATGCAATTACTAAAGATGAGATTTCCTATCGTATATGACGTCAAGTATCTCGTCAAAATATCAAAAAAAGTTGATTGGAGTCTGGAGAAATTAGCTGTGGATATGAAATTACAGAGGTTCGGGATATGCCATCAGTCAGGGTCGGACAGCTTACTCACCAACGATATGTTTAAAATAGTCAAGCAAGATTTGTTCCGTGGAGTTATTGACGACGAACATGTTGGAATTGTGTATAGGTTGGGTCCATGAGGATCTCTGTTGATATTTTCAGTACACTAAGTCGCTTTGAATTTGATTTTTTAGCAGAATGGATGGGTTAATTTGATGTTATTCTGAGTACTAAGTCACTCTCCCTGCAGTTTAAAGATCTGTTGCTTCTCTCTCTCTCTCTCTCTCTAAGATTTTCTTTTTCACTTTCATATTTGCTTGGAGAGATGTACAGAGTATGTAGTTTTTTTTCTTTCTTTCTGGTTGTTATTGAAGTTGGGGCATCTATTGCTTCTCTCTCTCTCTCTCTCTAAGATTTTCTTTTTCACTTTCATATTTGCTTGGAGAGATGTACAGAGTATGTAGTTTTTTTTCTGGTTGTTATTGAAGTTGGGGCATCTATTGCTTCTCTCTCTCTCTCTATATGAGATTTCCTTTTTTTTCATTTGTTCGGAGTGACATCATGTAGAGAGAGCAGACTTTTTCTTTTTGGTTGTTGTTATTGAAATTCGAGTTGAAATGAAAAGTTTATGATTCTGTACTTCTCTGAAATGAATGCCCCACTTTACCAAATTATTTACCTTTTTTTTTTGTTGAGAAAGAAAGAAAAAAAGAAACTACAACAGGACCTCCTCCAGCGAAGTTGACGACGACCATGTGGATCGTACCATCTTCCTTCTACCCCATTTTGCGAGCTTATCTGCCTCTTTGTTGTTGACTCTCGAGATGTGCCGGAAGGCTATGTAGTCGAAATTCTTCCTGAGTTTGCTAATTTCATCGAGGTGTTTCTCCGACTGCCAGTGAATCGTAGCTTTTTTGCTGTTAATTATGTTGATGAGGTTTTGGTTGTCACTTTGTATGAGTATCCTTTTAACTCGAATTTGATCCGTCCATTGTAATGCTTTGAGTATGGCTAGGCATTCACATTCCTCCGAATTCTGTCCTCGTATATGGTCCGCCAGTGCTATCACGAAGTTGGAGTGTTCATCGGTCAAGACGCAACCATAACCTGCCGGTTCCTGAGCCGTTGTGAAAGATGCATCTACTGTGACTGTCATATAAGGGCCTTCCGATGCTGTTTCCGTCTGTTCTGTGTCCTTGTACGTTGTGAGTGATTGAGGCTTCATCGTTGCTATTGTGTTCTTTATCACTGTTACAGTCTGTAATGGGGTTTGGTCCTTTCCTGCAAAAATCTTTTCACATCTCGCCTTCCAGATAAAGTAGATAATTTTCGCAAATAATATTATTTGTCCTTCTTCTAAGTCTTTCCATTGAATGATCCATTCACCTAAATGGTCAATCTTATCGGAGTGTACATGAAATTGAAGCCATATTTGTCTAGCATAATCACACTTCAGGAGAATGTGAGCGATCGTTTCTACCTCATCACAGTAGGTACATTTAGTGATATTGCCTATATATTTCCCAATTCTATCTCTTACCGGTAGACTGTTTGTGCAGCATTTCCATAAGAATAATTTAATTCGGGGAATAGTTTTAAGATCCCAAATGAAGTTCCATTTTATCAATTCCATTTCCTGGTTGTTTTGATTTTTTTGTCGTATAAAGTGGTACATTGATCGTGTAGAGAAATTACCTGTTTTTGTCAGTGTCCATCTCATCTTGTCCTCGTGTGATTCCTGTAAGTTAATACTGAGAATAGCATTACATATAGTAGGTTCAAATATTTGCGTAATAGTACTTTTGTTCCACTGGTTGTTAGTGATCAGTTGTGATACCCACTCCAACTTGCTATTTTGGTGATTCGCTATAGGCGGGGGATAGTTTGGAATCCAGAAGTCATTCCAAATGTTAACCTTAGTACCTTTATGGACCTCCCAGAAGATCAGCTTTGACACCTGATCATAATGTGTGAACATAGATTTCCACAACCAGGAGTGGGTTTGATTGGCTGCTCTTGGTTTAGGCTGTTTTGGAAAGTACTTACTCTTCAGAAGCCTAGCCCACGGGGTCTCTGGATTTTTCAGTGCCCGCCACACTAATTTGCTGAGGAAGGCTTGGTTATCAATAGTAGGTAGACGGAAGCCCAGTCCACCTTCTTTCCTAGGCTTGCAGATTTGAGACCATTTGATAGTATGAATGGATTTAGCTTTTCCCCACCAGAAAGACCTTTGCAGGGTCTCGATGCGGTTGCTTATACCCTTTGGAATGGCAAAGCATTGCATTTGGTATCGGGGAACGGCCGCCGCTATGGTGGAGACCACAACCGTACGGCCTGCTTGGGAGAGGAGGTTGGTGTGCCACTTCGAAAGTTTACTCTGTATTTGAGAAATCAGGGAGGAGAAGATTTGTTTTTTATTGGCTCCGATGAATAGGTGAGTACCTAAATACTTATCCAAGTTGGAGGCTTGGTGTACTTTTAGATTGCGAATGATCATGCGTTTGAATTTTGGATGGGTGTTTTTTGAGAAAAAGATGGTGGACTTGGAGTAGTTGATAACCTGGCCCGAGTTCTTTCCAAAGATCTCGAGGATGTTCATTAAGGTGTTGATGTTGTCGAGAGAGTTCCTCCCAAAAATGATGCAGTCGTCCGCGAACAACAAATGTTTAATGGAAAGAGTGGAGTTTGGGATAGGGAAACCGCAGAATTCAGGGAGATTGCTAGAACTCTCAAGGAGTCTGCTCAAACCTTCCATGACCAGAGTGAAGAGGAAAGGTGATAGGGGATCCCCTTGTCTAATGCCTCTAGAGACATTGAAAGAAGGACCCGGCCGGCCATTGATAAGGACCGCCATCGAGGAGGTAGCAATACACGAATGAATCATATTAATCCATTTCTCCGCGAAACCCAGCCTAGCCATGACCAGCTCTAGATATGACCATTCTACACGATCAAAGGCTTTTGACATGTCTAGTTTGAGCCCAAAATAGCTTTTGGCTCCTCGCGTCTTTTTAAAAGAGTGTGCCAGTTCCTGGCTGATGATGATATTATCCGTGATTTGTCTTCCCGGGACATACGCCGCTTGAAAAGGGGATATCAGGGAAGGCAGAATGCTTTTGAGTCGGTTGGCTAGGACTTTGGCAATTATTTTGTAGGTGGTGTTCAGCAGGCTGATTGGTCTGTAATCCGAGGTGTGTTGCGGTGTCTTAGTCTTGGGGATCAGACAGATGTGAGTATGATTGGCCCTCTCCGGGAGGAAATTGTACTGGAAGAAATTCTTGACTACTTCTTCTATATCCCTGCCTACAGTGGCCCAATTGGCTTGATAGAAGTAGGGGGGATAACCGTCGGGTCCCGGAGCTGCATGCGGTTTCAGAGAGAAGACTGCGTTTTTTATTTCCTCTTTGTTTGGCGTCGCAGTTATTGTCGTATTTTGAGCTTCGGTGATTTGGGTGGAGAAAAGGTTTAAGAAGGTGATCTCCGCCTCATGACCATTAGTGGTAGATATTTGCTTAAGATTAGTTTGAAAGATACTCGCTATTTCGCTATGTTCATTGGTCCAAGAGTTGTCTTCCTTTTTGATAGCCATGATTTGGTTTTTCCGTCCCCTGTGAATCGCTTTCGAATGAAAATACTTCGTATTTCTGTCTCCTAGTTGAATGTTATCGATTCTCGACTTTTCACGCCACAGACTTTCTTGTTGATTATACGCCTCTTCCAACTCTTTGTTGATTCTGTGAACGGAATCTTTGTCTCTGAGCCTCTGAAGTTGATTCGTCAGACTTTTGATCTTGCTATCTAGATGTCCAAACACTTCTTTGTTCCACCTCGAAAGATGTCCCGCCAGCCGGTGAAGCGACATATGGATTTGAGAGGGATTGAAGGTCCATTTCTCCTGAATGAACTGGCTGCACTCTGGATGAGACATCCATGTGCGAATAAATTTGAACGGTTTGGGGCCCAGCTTAGGCTTGGGGTTCGTTGTCAGCAGAATGGGGTTGTGATCAGATCCAACCCCTGGGAGATGAATGAGATTAGTATCGGGGAATTCAATTAACCAGTTGTCATTTGTGAGCGCTCGATCCAGCCGCTCTTGGATCAAGTTGCCATTGAATTGCCTGTTCGACCAGGTGTAAGGGTAACCACTGAATCCCACATCCCGAACCCCTAAATTATTGATCAAGCTATTAATACCTCGAACATGGGTCGGAACGTTTCGGCTACCTCCTATTTTCTCATCCGGGTGAAGGATTGTGTTTAGGTCCCCTATTATTACCCAAGGTAGGCTATTATTTGGTGCTAATCGAACTAACGTCTGCCAAGGGTCCATACGGTTATGTTTGTAGGGACTCCCGTAGAAACAAGATAGAATAAATTTAGAGTTATCAGGCGTGAAAGAGGCTCGAGCTTGTATAATGTTCCTATCCGCGTACGTTATTTCCATATTGATTTCCTTGGTCCAGAATAAACCCAGTCCCCCCGCTTTATTATTGGGCTCCACCGTGTAACTGGTATAGTCCATGCCCATATTCAGTAGTTTGTTTATGTTGGTGTTCATGCATTTGGTTTCTGAGAGAAAAATAACCTCCGGTTTATGTTCTCTAATCAGAGTCCACAAGTGTTTGCGGTTGAGGTAGTTACCGCAGCCTCGAACGTTCCAAGCTAGGGTAGACCAGCCATTCTTAGGCTTATCCATCGGATAACAGGATAGATGGAGCGCCTATAAAAGCTAAGCCCCTCCCTGTCTAAGGGCACTACTAAAACCTCTCACCAGTCGCGTCTGCACGCACCCCGGCTGCAAGCCCCGCGACCGCCACTCTCTGTCTAAGGGCACCCTTTAATGTGGAGGTCTCAAAAGGCTAATGCCACTCCTATTTCCTGGAGCGCTTAATCTAAGGCCCAACTATCAATATTCCGGTCCTATAATCTACGGGCACACCTGATAACACAAACACAAAGGGTACTCCGCAAGAGACAAGACAGAATTCCACAAACTAAATTAAACTAGCAAATCAAACTAAGAACAGAAAGCAAACCAGACACTACACCCTGGGCTCAGCTGGTACTCTGGCAAGAAACCAAAAGGAAGACCTTGTCTCAATGTCTATACCATTGAGCTAGGCAAGGTCTTCGATTACCCTCCAATCCTCACAGTGAGAGGAGCTATATTTCTTGCAAGTGTACCAACTGTAACACAAAAGCCCACACTAGAGACTAAACCAGACACTCCACAAACAGACAAAAGAGACTAAGACTCGGACTCACTACAGATGACACGAACCACAAACTAAGGAAATAGACTACTCGGGTAGATGGTAGTCCTCTGCCTCCTCCCTGTTGGTCATGATGTCCAAGCTCCTATGTAAGAATTCAGCTTCTTCCATCATTCTTTGATCTTCCACTGAGTCTTCTGATGGGTCAGACGAGATTGATTGGTGGCTCGAGCTAGCTCGAGTACGTTTACCAGTAGGTGAGAAAAGCTGATGGGGTGGGATAGGGTGGTGAACTGGGGAAGGTGGAGGTGCCACTGGTTCAGGGACAGTAGGGGTATAGTCTGGGGACAGAACAATGGTGGTGTCTATGGGATCTTGGTTAGAATCTTCCTCATCCGAAGATTCAGGATTGATCGAGGGACATCTAGTGAGAGGATGTTCTACAATCCTACATTGTTGACATATTGCACCCGGGAACTTCTGATAACTTAACTTAATCTCCATCTCTCTGTCAACAAAAATGGGATTAAAGACAGCCAATAGTGGAGTCCTCACATCATAAAGGAAATGCACCCGGATGATTTGGTTATTAACAAAACCCAAATTTCTTGGCTTAATCTGGAGTATCTTTCCCATCCTTTCAAATATGATCTCCAAGTCCACTCTATTTTGGATAGCCAGAGGGAGGCGATAAAGAGTGCACCACATGGGTTCATAAAACAAGTCATGGACATCCTCAGTGAGGGGAAAGTCCACTTGCTTTAGCACCACCATCATCCCCCTCATGATCCATGGTCGCCCAAAGTTCAGAGCATTGAGAATAAACAGACTCTTAGGTTTGATTAAGAAGGTGTTTATGGGTCCATCTACCTCGAAGTAGTCACAGTCCCTGAAGAACCTGGATTGTGGGTAGAGAAGCCTCTTCAGCTGGTTTAAAGAAGCCGCATATGGACAAACCCACCTAGCTACAAACCCCTGATTGATTGGCTGTAGCTCCTGGTTTGTCGAGGGTTTGGAGTAACGAAGAGATAATCTTCCTCTGTTGGCTATAGCATAGTGAGTGGCCATTGGGACAACAGTTTGGGTTAAGAGATAAAGTTGAAGGTTAGAGAGCAAGGAGACGAAGGTGAACAGAATGTAAGGAATAGCTTGTAAGGCAGAGAGCAGTGGGGTGGTGGTTAGCTGGGGAATGGTCGGATGCTTATATAGGAAGAAGGAGCTTGGTATCCAAAATACCATGATTGTCGTGCATGCCAGGGGATTGGTGGAGGACCTGCTACCCGAGTCGTCTTCTCAGCCGGAAATGACCTTTGACATCCCTATCTCCTGTTTAATCCTATTTACTACTCTTCTTTTAATCCTAAATTCAACTAGAAAAACAAACTAGAGAGAGAGAGGGGAGAAGTAATGATGGTGAGTGGGTTGAAGGATTACTTATCTCAAGACTTGGCCTGCATGCATGTTTTAATGACGTCGGCTCTCGGTCTTTGGGTGGATTAGCGTCTGCTTATTCCTTCTTCCGACCAATCTGGTTGTTCTTCTCGGGAATGCACACTTTACTGATGGCGTGTGAAATCTTGATTAATGATGCGTGATCTTGGAGTAATTTTTAGCGGAAATGATAGGTGGGATGATGCCAAGTGGCATGATTTGACATTTCACGTCGGTTTGTGTTCCGATTTATTAAACCCTAGTCCTTTATTTTACCTATGTTTGTCTTCAGTCCCTCCGCCAAAACAGATCTGAGCTGTTGATTAGAGCAACCGTCCGGATTAGAAACAAAAAAAACCGGAGTCCCAAATCGTAAAATCTACCCAATTCTCTCTCTCTCTCTCTAACCTCTTTTCCAAACAAAACCGAGGATTCTCTCCTCAAAAAACGTGAACAAATTTCACCTAATCTTTTAAGTTTCCAAAGAGTTATTAGGTTACAATAGGGTTTCTTATAAAATCTAACACGTATGTAGGCCTATTCATATTTTGTTTAAGTAGTCTAGTATCTATTTTTAATTTGACAATACCTAGTTTTAGTTTCTTTGAACCAATTTTTATTTTTGTACTTTTAATTGTTATCCATTTAAATTGCACTTGCCCGCATTTTTGATCAGTTATTACTTGATTTTACCTCTTTGTAATAATTTTATTTTTAGTAACTACTATTGTGGAGATATGACTTCAGAAAATGGAGATTGTGAGTGTTATGATAAGTCCGATAATAATAAATACAATGTTTTTAGTAAGCTTCCTTTATCGAAGACATATAATGATTAATTCCACTAAAGAAATAATTTTGGGAGAAACAATACTACTTAAGGAAAACATGGGTCATTTTATTGACTTACAAAGAAAATATTTTTCTACAAATAAAATCCAAGAATATTCAAAATCACAAACACACATAACATCAAATACAACATTCCCCCTCTTTACAATACAAAAATAGACAACTCAAAAGAGAATAATTCAGACTAAACATATCTTACTAAAAACATTTGAACCCTGGACCTGAAGGAATAGACTTCTCACAAGTACTAACCAACAAGTGACACAGACCATTCCAAGTTAATACCAGGCACATTCTCTTTAATTGTAGTACAAAGACAAGCCCCTGCTTCTAAGTCGGCTAACCCGTCGAGTAACGCACAACACTTGCTCGATGGTGGAGTTCCGACAACCGGTTAGTTTGAGCAAGGAAGGGTTTGCTGGGAGTCCTTCAGGAGGGATCTTGCACAGGGGCAAAGGTATGGGAAGACCAACCCAGGCTAAAGCCTATGTTATGTGTTATAAGATCAACACCATTTTCTTATCAATTAATGGAGTTAGCCTAGTTGGTTTATCCTTGAACTTAACACACAACCAGACACGGGTTCGAGTTCATTGATAGGAGTTCAATTTCTTTTGCTTTAAAACAATTGAATAATTTTATTTTGACTCCCAATTCACCACTAAGTCCTGATTTTACCCTAAATTCGTACACTTTGACCCTTAATTGTGTCTATAATTCCTTTTTCACCCCCATTTTCTTTTTGCACTTTATAACTTTTTTTTTTGCATTTTTTTTTATCTCTCTTCCACTTCACACTTCTTCGTCTTTCTTCTTCTACACTTCATTTTACTCTTCTACAATTCATCTTTCTCTAATTCTCCTCGTCTTTAGAACAGGGGCCCCAAAGGGAAGTTGGTCACAAACTAGGGGGTTAAAAAGGAAATAACGTATGACTTTTGAATAAAACTATAAAAAAAAACTAGGGGGTTAAAAACGTTTAGAGCTGGAGTTTCACATCGGATGCTCGTAGAACGTCTACTCGATGGTCTCTAAAATGACTATCTCCACATTATCGTTGAGTTTCTAGTAGTGTCTCACTGGAGATGGTTTTAACAAAATCTCTTAAAATCGTACGTGACATTTTAGGTTCCAGAGTCCGTGAATATCGTTGAAAATACTACAATTTTTTGAGTTATTCTACGCTCTTCCACTGGAGATGCTCTCAGCTATTTGACGAATCCATGGTCTCACGAGAAGAGTCCATGTGAAACTAGGATTTTGAAGAAACAGGAAATGAGGAATTAGGGCAAATCTCAAACGTTTTATACTTGTGTCAATTTTGACCAAGTCTTCGGTCAAGCCAAGACCATGAAGTCTTCTTAACTAGTCCATCTTGACTCCGAGTCTATCTCTGACCAGTCAACTTTGACTCCATCCCTATATACAAATAATAACAATAAAAGTTAGTTAGTTACAACTAACTTTAGTTTAGTTGAATAACTAACTTTTCTGTTTTTCCTTCTTCTTCTTCTCCTAGTGTTTCTAGTAGTATAAATAAATGATTGTAAGAAGCAAAAGATGATTTGATAGAATATAAAGATTTGAGTTCTAGGCATTATTTACAGTCCAGATATCAAAAAATTAGATAATTTTGATTAGTTTTCTTCTGAAAAGTGTTCTTTTTTGTTATTGATCATCAGATGTAATTTTCAAGGGAGCTGTTATAGTTTTTAGGCTTTCATCTTACAAGATCTTCAATCATGGCATAACAGGTTTGAATCCAATCACTGTAATCTTTTTATTTGAATCTTATCATTTCCATTGTTTATCTTATGTGCAATCTTTCTCCCTCTTGTTTTAGACTGAGGAGGCATTTGTGAATAATTTAGACGTGTTCTTATGTAAATAAAGAACTTGATATAATCTGATTATATAATGATTTTAGGGTTTCAATCTGCATTCTAAATTGATGAATTGATATGTTTATGTGCATATTCGACAGCATATTATTCGACATTTCAGATTAATAAATTTTCATCAATTAGGGCATGCTTTCTATAGTTGTGCTTGTTCAAGTTTGATCCTTATACTAGCCTATGAAGTAGGAAGATTGAGCGGAAATTGATATTACTCGAGGCGAACACTGAGTTAGGGAAAGACAACATTCTGACATGATTGTGCACATACTGTTGGAATCGGAGCCTATTCTGGCTCAAGCCGACTCGTCAAACTCAGAAACGGAACGCGCCATTGCGTTCGTCTCGTCGAGCTCTACAATTTAGAGCCAAGAATCACTCAAATCCGATTCCGGATGAATGAGAAATTCAAGGTTAAAGTTTGAACGAAGAACGGTTGAAATAGGTACTAAATCGTCAAAGAGGACAAGTTAAGATGAGGGGTATTTGCGCGAACAGGACGCGCTCAAATCTGAACGGCCAGCGTTCATCGCGCGGGATTGCGCGCGATCCGACAGATGGCGTTCACACTCCGTGTTCGGGCACGCGTAAGGCTACGCTAACGGTCGGATCTTTCATCTGTGGGACAATTTCGGTATGATCTGACGGATCAGATTCTGGCCGAATTTTTGAGCTCGATCTGATGGTCTAAAATCCACCCGAAATTCCCAGTTATATAACCAACTCTTCTCAAAGAGTTGTGTCCCTAAAAACCAAGAGTTTTGTCCCCAAAACTCTAGAGATGTGTCCCAAAAGTTTATACCTATTCAATTCCTATAAATACCACCCAAATTCACTTCATTTTTCATCAATTCAATTCATTCTCTTCTTCTCTTCCCTTCTAACAATTAGAGGTTCTGGTTAGCCTAGAATATCTAATTAAAGAAGTATTTTCTAGAGGTTCTGGATAGACTAGAATATCTAGAAAAGGAAGAAAGAAGTCTCGAGTGAAATTTGAATTTCAGAAGCATCTAGAAGATCATCCGCATTAGTCCAAGAGCTCATAATACTGACAAAGGTTCGTCCGCTTTCAGAATATAGAAGTACCATCTTAAAATTCTGAAAGGTTAGTCGTTGTATCCCGAAGGCATTCACCCTAACGTTTGGTACTGTTACGGGGGTGTAAAATGTCTTAAGGAAAGAGAATATATTCTCGCCTCGACTACATATTTAGAAAGAAGGAATATTGATATATCATTATTCTGTAATTATTTATTTCTCTATAAGTTAGAGAAAGGAAACTCTGTCTAAATCAAGCCAAGACAGAAATCGACTTATCGATTTGATAACCAGAGAAACAACACATACATTATAATCTCAGGTTGTGCTGGCCTTTTTCGAATTCAATTCTGCATTATTTCAAGTCAGACTTTGTAGTGTTATGTTTATTTATTTATTTATGGTCCATGTGTCTGATTCGTCTAAAGAACTAGCGGGATCCAATTTTGGCTCAATCTAAATCCTACTTCAATTCCATCACAAACTTTTATCACTTCTTGTCAAAATTCATGAGTACATTAAATCTTTCCTAAATTTGTTATTCTGTATTATGGATAGTAGCTTCTATTACTTGGCGGTCACCTTGTTTAGTTTGGGTGTACTTATATTGACAAGAAATGCCCATTTGCGGGGACGGACAGTTTCTATTGGAGGTCATTTCCTAGCAAGTATCTGCGACCGTGCCAAGATGGTTAGGACAATCATTGTTCAGATGTAATTATCTTCACTATGTCAAGAAAAAGAGTTTTAAGCTATTCCCTTCAGTTTTATTAGTTCCTATTAGCAACCTCGGTTAAAGAGCTTATATGAATGATAACACGATTAAAAAGGACCATAAGAAAATAAAGATCATGAAACACAGGCTCCAAAGTCGTTTTCTTGCCAATTCTTTTTCCCTTGTCTAGGGGTGTACACGAGTCGAGCTCTTAACGAGCTGCTCGAGCTCGGGTCGACTGTTACTCGGCTCGACTCGAATATTAACGAGCACGAGCTTAACACGAGCCCAAAATCATGCTAGTTTATGTAAACGAGCCGAGCTTGATCATTCTTTAGTGTATCACGAGCTACTCGTGAACAGCTCGTTTAACATATTCTTATAATATTGTAGTACATAATTACGTATTAGTATTGAAACTTGTACATGAAATATCAACCATTAAAAACTTATCGAAATATTAATCATTATTATTGTATGTGACAAATGATGTTTGAAGTATTTCGATAATTTAGAAAGTTTTAATTTGAAGTATTTTGATAAACGAGTTTAAAAGAATGCGGGTTCGAGCTCGAGCTCTTTCAAACTTATACGAACCGAGCTTGAACAAGTGGACAATTACTCGAACGAGCTCGAGCTCGACAGTCAAATACACGAACCGAGCTTGAACATCTTACTATTCGGCTCGGCTCGACTCGAGTACACCCCTATCCCTGTCCATATTGCAGGGGATTCAGACATTTAAAAGCAAATGGAATAACTTCATCTTCTACAACTCTTCAGAAAAGTTAAAAGGTCAAAAAAATAAACTACTATTTACTAGTATTCAATGAAGAAAATAAATGAGAAATAACACCAACCAAACTACTACTATGCAATACTAAATAACATTTCTCAGTATGATAAAACAAAACTCAAAATCCCATAATTTTATATCCAAGAAGAATACTTTAGACATACATACTAGCTAGTTTTCAGATCAAGCTTTAGTGGCCTTGGTTGCTGCTCCTTGAGACCTCAGTTAGACTACTTACATAATGAAAATCCAGTTTTCCACCGGAAGAACACAAAGATCCTGAAATACCAGTTTGGATATTGTGTTCTTGCCAATAATTTATAGGGCTCCTGGGGTTGTCTACAACTAATCTCTCACCATCAAAGAAAATGGGCTTCGTGTATCCTATGAGAGGATTTATTTCTCTTTTGATCACATCCTTTTTCTTGAGCTTCCATTTGTTGTTTTCATAATCATCGAGTACCCAAATGAACTGTTAGAGAGTCAATTCCACTCGGTCACAACCGAGTGGGTTGGTCTTCATTAATCCTAATTCTATTAGGATTACATTAGATAATCCTAATTCTATTAGGATTACATTAGATAAAGATAGAGTTTTAGTTTTTAGATTTTATAAGACTCCTAAGTTATAAACCTATAAATATGTATCTCCATAGACAATGTAATCAATCAAGTTGTAGTGTTAATAAACAAGGTATTTACCTAGCTCTCTCTCTCCCTCTCTCACGATCAACTGTTCACTAATCATCATCAATCATCCTCGGTTACAACCGAGAGCTCCATTCTTCTCTCTCTCGGTTATACCCGGGTATCCATACTATCACACTCGGCTTCACCCGAGAGTCGTCACATATCATCTCGGTTATACCCGAGACCATCATCCCTTCTCCATCTCTCTCGGTTATCAACAAGACGATCATCTTCTTCACCTCCACTCGGTTATATTCGAGTGTGTTTATCGTTCAAAGGTTTAACCTTTTCACATGGTATAAGAACCATTATTTTTTTTTTTTTTTTTTGAATCATGACTACTCCCGAAGCTTCCGAAACTTCTCAAGTTCACGATACCACTAAAGACCCCCACGTCAATCTTACAAGTAAGTACTATTCTTCTTTTCACCCTCCTTGGGT
>BEHA01000417.1:750099-761138 GCA_002897215.1 Eschscholzia californica subsp. californica
CAATCTCCTCTTACCTATTTCTTTCTCCAACCTATTTTCTCTTCTACCAAATCCATTTTTTCCATTCTTTTTCCATCTTTCTCTACTATTACTACTACTTCCTCTCTACCACTATTATTCTTCCATTAGAAGTCATCTCCTCCTTTCTTCCATATTCTTCTATCATCTTTATCCCCTTTCATCTCCTCTTTCCAACTTCTTTCTACATCATCTTTCTTTTTCTTTTTCTTATTTGGGTGGCAATAAAATAGCTATTACTTGGATTTCTTGGAGTAAAATTCTTGAGCACAAATGGAGCAAATCTTGGACAAATTGGAGATACATGGGGATATGGAATTTGAACATTCTTGGTGATTTCTTTCCATTAATTTCTTAGTATTTTCATTTATTTTACAATGTCAATGAATGTTACTCTAGATTCCATGTATAGTTAACTTAGCAGTCTAAGGTTGTAAATGAAACCCATTTTGGATCTTTATAATACTTGTTCTTGATTAATTAAATCCTTTGATGTGCTTTAATGTCTATTGATTGTTTATCTATACGGATTGGATTTTCTTTCCATTACTCATGCCTCATAATTAGATATTTCATACTTTCGTTAAGTTGTTAGATGGAGTATGCTTTTTAGATGATGAATAATAGTTGAGCAATCCGAATCTCTATAAGGTAGACAATTAGAATTAGTAATTATAAAAATTGTTTTATCTAGAACATCATCCGGAATCTAAATAGTTCATTATATTGGATCCCGAGTAAATACAAAAGAGATTTAAGTAATTAAGTACTTGTTTTATAAAGTGAAATTATGCGATGGATTTTATAACCTTAGATATCCTCTCACCTCTCTCTTAGATAGTTTATTTAGATTTATTTGTTTTCTTATTTCTTACAAATCAATCATCAAATTTATGAAGTGGGGTGTGTGTGTGTTTTTTTCTAAGTTAGTTATTGACATTTTGATTATTGGGCTAAACTCGCCGTCAATATCCGAAGTGCCTACCTATCCCTTGGGACGATTCACGAATTTACTAAAATACTATAACTTAACCCCGTATACTTGCGGGAATAGACCTATTTTAGGCTATCAGTGTCCGAGAGATCAGAGGGGAGCAGAGTACCTCAAGGAATTGCTACAAAAATGCAATGAAAGCCCCGAAGTCAGCCTTATAGCAATTACAGAAGGAGAAACTCAGTAGCACCGATCCAGACTGCCCAAGTATGGAAGAGCTAGATGAAGTCCAGATCCACCTAGACTTTTCGGATCATAAAGTACAGATTGGTTCTAAGCTCAATCCTACCCTACGGAGCAAGCTCGTCGAGTTCTTCACAACCCACCACGATTGCTTTGTCTAGTCTCATGCTGACATGACTGGAATCGACCCTGAGGTAATGGTACATAAATTGCAGGTAGATCCTAGCCATCCTCCAGTAAGACAGAAGCGTAGAAAATTCGCTCCAGAACGAAACAGGGTAATAAATGAGGAAGTCTAGAAGCTGATCGAAGCTGGGTCTGTCCGAGAAGTCAACTACCCCGACTGGTTGGCTAACGTAGTCGTGGTGAAGAAGAAAAATAGGAAGTGGAGAGTCTGTATTAACTTCACAGACTTAAACAAAGCTTGTCCCAAGGATTCATTCCCGCTACCTCACATCGACATGCTTGTCGATGCCACTGCAGGCCACCAACTACTCAGCTTTATGGACGCGTTCTCTGGGTACAACCAGATATTGATGCACCCTGCAGATCATGCTCCTGACGGGCTTCGCTCCTAGCTGGATCAGGCTTGTCCAGTCTTGTCTCAACTCTAGTTCCATGGCGGTTCTGATCAATGGGCGTCCTGGGCGCACTTTTAATGTTAGCAGGGGGATTCGTCAAGGCGACCCGCTTTCGCCTTTCCTCTTCGCTATTGCGATGGAAGGCCTCAACCGTCTCCTTGATAGTCATAACAGTCAGACCCCCTTCATTGGTTTCCCGGTTGCGAATTCGGATCTCACTATCAATCATCTTCTCTTTGCAGACGACTGTATTATCTTTGGCCAAAATTCTCTTGATAACATTCACAATCTCAAAATGGTTCTTAAAGAATTTAGTGATGCGTCAGGACAGATGATTAATTATTCGAAGTCCAACATTTTCTTCTCCAAGAACTCGCATCCGAAATTCAAACGGATGATCATCTGTGAACTTAAGGTCCACCAATCCTCGAATGGCGACAAATATCTCGGCACTAATCTGATCATTGGGAAAAACAAAAAATCTATGTTTCAACCCCTTCTCAACCAAATAAAAAACAAACTCGCCAAATGGCAATCTAATCTTCTCTCTCAAGCTGGTCGCTCGGTAGTCATTTCAACTATCGCAGCGGCTGTTCCCCGATACAAAATGCAGTGTTTTGCTATCCCGAAAGGAATATGCAACAGCATTGAGTCCCTCCAAAGGACTTTCTGGTGGGGAAAATCCAAAACTTTCCATACTATCAACTGGTCGGCTATTTGTAAGCCTAAGAAGCTAGGTGGTCTAGGGTTACGCCTACCTCATCTTGATAATCAGGCCTTTCTCAACAAAATAATCTGGCGTATTATTCATAACCCTAATGCTGTGTGGGTTCGTGTGCTCAAAAGTAAATACTTCCCTGATACCCATCGGCCCACTCCCCCCAAAACCACTTATTCTTGGCCTTGGAAATCTATTATTAAGCATTATACTACTATGGAAGGTCTTATCTTCTGGGACATTAATACAGGAACTAAAGTTAACATTTGGTGTGATTATTGGATGCTAAACCACCCCCTCCCATAACTAATCATACGGGGTCTAGCATTTAATGGTGGCCCAACTTATAACTAATAATACTTGGAATTTTCAGATGTTGCGCAATGTTTTAATGATGAGATATGCAGTGCTATCCTTAGCATCAACCTCCAAAGTAATCAAGAAGATATACCAAGATGGACATTAACCAAATCAGGTAATTTCTCGATAAAATCAATGTATTACTATTTAAGAACGGAAAACATGAATGTTATGCAGGAACAACTTGACTGGGGATTTATCTAGAGTTTAAATACTATACCAAGGGTGAAGCTTTTCCTTTGGATCATGTGATGAATACGAAACTTTAGATCATGTGATGCTTCACTGTACTTTTGCTAAAGCAATTTGGTTCAATTATGGCGTGAGAACTAATCAGATTAGCTCGACTAATCAATGGATAAAACAATGGAAAACGATCTTAATGAGGATACTACCAACCAATACGCCAAAATACTATGGTTCATTTGGAAAGCTAGATGTAAAAACAGTTTTAACACGAACAAACAGAATCCTCGACAAATCATAGACCGTATTAATAATGTGTCTATCACTCCACTCAAGATTGAGATGGCGATCACTAACAAATGCAGGAAATCTACTAAGGAACAAAAATGGAGACCTCCATCGACACCATATTTAAAGCTAAATGTTGATGCTTCGTTTACAAAAGCTACAGACCCGACCGGAGTTGGATGTATTATCAGAGATGAGGAGTCAAAATTCATTATAGCTGCAGCATCGTCTGTGCGCAGCCAGAACGCGGAAGAATGTGAAGGACTGGCTATCCTATCTGGAATGCAATGGGCATTACAACTAAATATTACCCATGCTCATATAGAAAGTGATAACCAAGCACTAATAAATTTCATTAATGGTCAGAGTATCGGTCTACACTGGCAATCCTTAAAGATGATACAGCGGATTAAATCCCTTATGAACAATTTCGAAAGAATCATGTTCACCTATGTTTCTAGGGAATGCAATGCTCCAACTGATGCGATTGCGAAATGGGGAAGAAGGAATGTAGTTAGGAAAGAGTGGAATTCTGTACCGTCTTTTATTTTGAATTTACTTTAGTTGGTGGGTTGGTTTGTAGTACTCTTGTTTGTTTAACGCAATGTTTCCTTATCAAAAAAAAAAAACTATAATTTTTTTTAGTAAAACAAAAAAAGCTATAATTTTTTTTTTTTAAATTTTGTATACAATGTCCTAAGTTGTAGAAGGCAAATTTATTAAAAGCAATCCCTGCAATGGTTAAAAGATACGTGTAAATAGGACTCAACCAATATTTGACCGACACAATTGACGTTAGGTGGTAACCAACCTACAATCTTCAACCGACGACCTTCGTACATTTAACAAAAAATCTTGTCTTTTCCCTTTTCTTTTCTATCCTCTTCTTTTTTCTTCTTCTGTTAAATTCAAGATTGTATGACATCGGAAATAGACATTGAAATAACGACACGATATTATAACGTGGATTAGTCTGTTAATCACGACCTACATCCACAAAGAAATAATTGTTTCATTAATAATCACCACAACTCGTGCATTAGATCGGTTACATTGGTTAACCATAACTCGATAATTAAACTCTAGGACCCTACTCTTATTTATAAAGATGTTAGGGTTTAGGGTTTCCCAGTTTCCCCTAACTAAACTAGGAAACTATATAAACTCTATCTAATGATAATATTAGATACATTAAAAAATACTAGGGTATATCCCGTGACTTAGTGCACGGACAACTGTATTAATCAAATGTGACGAAATTCTAACTTAGTTCTTCTAGAGTCGCCCCATAGTATTGTTTTAGGCGTTCTTTCCAAACATGTCACCCAACTTTCCATGTTTAAAAATGTTATATTGTGGATAGTGGATAATTTTTTTGTATTATTTTATTTTGTTTCCCTTTCTTAAATTAGTTATAATTTTATTAAGAGAGATATTAATTTCTTTTTTTAACCCTTGAAATAGTTTTTGTTTCTTTTTTTAATTAAATTAGTTATTTTTTCTAAAGATGCAATTATTTTATTTCTAAGAAGGAAAATATTTTAAATTTTGAGAAGGACTTCTAGACAATATCTTGTATTAAAAATGGATGTTTGTCAGAGTCATCGTTTTCCCTTCTGTTTTATTATATAGGTATTTTCAAATATTAAACTAAATATTCTGGATCTTCATATATCTTGGAATAGTCTTGATCGTCGGATGCCTTATCTCATCCGTCTTTTATATCACATGTTTACACGTCCATGTCAACATTCGAACTCATCTTGATTTTCAGATATCTTCATATCGATTTGTCTTACATCACGTATGGTTACAGGAAACGTGTATGTAGGAGGCAATGCCTCAACCAATATTTGACCTCCGACACAATTGACGTTGTTAGGTCGTCGTCGACCTACAATCTTCGACTGACGACCTTCGTAAATTTTAAAAAAAAAATCTTGTTTTTTTCCTTTTCTTTTCTTCCCTCTTCATGTTTCTTCTTCTGTTAAATTCACGATTGTATGAAAATCGGAGATATACATTGAAATAACGATACAATTTTATAACGTGATTCAGTCGGTTAATCACGACTTACATCCATGCAGAAATAACGGTTTTATTAGTAATCACCACAACTCGTGAGTTTGATTGGCTACATTGGTCAGACATAACTCGATAAAACTCTAAGACCCTACTCTTATTTATAGAGAAGTTAGGGTTTACGGTTTCCTAGTTTCTCCTAATTAAGCTGGAAAATTATATAGAATCTACCTAATAATAATAATATATATATTACAACATATATTACCAATATATTAAACTAAATATTTTGGATCTTCATATATCTTGGAATAGTCTTGATCGTTGGATCTCCTTATCTCATTTGTCATTTATATCACATGTTTACACACGTATCTCAACATTTGACGTCATCTTGATTGTCGGATATCTTCAAAGTGATAGTGTGCATACTATTTACACATGTACAATCACAAACAAGTGAGATAACTATCTTAACTATTCAAGATGATACATATATAATCTTAACGTTATGATAAAGTCGTGGTTCAACTTGGGTTTACTTCCACATTATATAATTTCAAAAACAATATTGTGAAAAAGCTTAACATAAACTTTATTTTTCTAAGAAATCAAAAAGTATAATTTCAAATCTATTTTCGGTTTCTCTCTCTAAAATTACGTTTTTTGCATATCTTGGCTTTTACCAGACAAATTGACGGGTGCTTTAAGCATTTTCAAATATGTTGTCAATACAATGTCAATACAGCGAGCATACTCAAAAATGCTTTAGTTTTTTTTATAGATGTTACCATCAAAAATCAGATTTTGTATCTTACAGAAATCGGTTGGTGTCTTAAACACTTTTACGTATGTTTTAAGAACTTGTAAACATTGTTCAACATTTTCTGTAGTGTTATTAACATAATGCTTAAGTTCAAATATTTTGTCTTTTGCATTTTTCGACATTTGTAAACATTTGACAAATTGTTATGTGCATTCTTAGAATTGTCATGTGTATTTTGTCATTCCCGTAGGCATATAATTCTGTGTTGATTCTTCGTTATACAGATACAATCATATTTACATGAACATTTTTTGTCGTGTTTTAAACATAAATCTTAATCATTAAATGTTTTCGTTGCTATACCGACACAAATACATCAATTAGAGCATTGTATCTTATGTTATTAATATAATGCTTAGTTTCAAATATTATGTCTTTTACATTTTCTCAAATTTGTAGACATTTAGCAAGTTGTCGAGTGCATTCACAGAAAGGTCTTGTGCATTTTGTGTTTCTCATAGGCATATAATTATGTATTGATTCCACTTGCAAGTCTTATATCAAGAGAATGATAAGAAAGTTTCTAATGCTGCAAACAAATCCAAAAAATCTGTGAATGGGCTTCTAAGAGAATGATAAAAAGGTTGTCGTAGCAGAACCCAAACGTAGAAAATGATAAAGATGGTGTCGTGGCCGAGAGAATGATAAAGAGGGTGTCCTGACGGATCGAATTGAAAAATGCTTTAGTTTTTTGGTGTTATGCATACACAATCATGTTTACGTAAACATTATTTAAATTGTTTTAAACAAAATCCTTTGTTTCTGCAACATTTTGTATCCTCCGTACATATTTTGAAAATTATTCCTAGAACTACTCTTTTTGTTCTGAATACTCTATTGTTGTGTAAACATTTTAATTAGTTGCTGAAACATTATATAAAATGCAAGAAGCATTGTGTCCAAAGTGTTTGAAACAGAATCCCAAATGTCTTCAACATAACTGTAAATGTCTCCAAAAACCCCCAAAATGCTTAACGAAGAACAAAAGATTATTTTTACCAAGTAAAACACCCCAAAATCACCTACAATACCCTAAATGTTTGAAACGGAATCCCAAATGTCTTCAACATAACTGTAAATGTCTCCAAAATCCCCCAAAATGCTTAACGAAGAACAATAGTTATTTTACCAAGTAAAACCCTCAAAAATCATCAACAAACCCCTAAATGTTTGAAATATAACTCAAAATGTCTTCAACATAACTTTAAATTTTTTTCCAAAACCCCCAAAATGCTTAACGAAGAACAAATTTTTTTTTTACCAAGTAAAGCACTCAAAAATCACCAACAATAACCAAATAAATGTTTGAAACAAAATCTCAAATGTCTTCAACATAACTGTAAATGTCTCTAAAAACCACCAAAATGCTTAACGAAGAACAATAACTTTTTTATCAAGTGAAACCACCCAAAAATCACCAACAATACCCTAAATATTTGAAACAGAATCCCAAATGTCTTCAACATAACTGTAAATGTCTCCAAAACCCCCCCAAAATGCTTTAACGAGGAGCAATATTTTTTTCTCAAGTAAAACACCCAAAAATCATCAACAAATCCCTAAATGTTTGAAACAGAACCCAAAATGTCTTCAACATAACTTTAAATTTTTTCCAAAACCCCCAAAATGCTTAACGAAAAACAAAAGTTTTTTTTTACCAAGTAAAACACCAACAAAACCCTAAATGTTTGAAACAGAATCCCAAATGTCTTCAACATAACTGTAAATGTCTCTAAAAACCCCCCTAGAATGCTTAACGAAGAACAATAGTTATTTTACCAAGTAAAACCCCCAAAAATCATCAACAAACCCCTAAATGTTTGAAACAAGACCCAAAATGTCTTCAACATAACTTTAAATTTTTCCCAAAACCCCCAAAATGTTTAACGAAGAATAAAAGCTTTTTTACCAAGTAAAACACCCAAAAATCACCAACAATACCCTAAATGTTTGAAACAAGATCCCAAATGTCTTCAACATAACTATAAATGTCTCAAAAAACCACCAAAATGCTTAACGAAGAACAATAACTTTTTTACCAAGTAAAACACCCAAAGATCATCAACAAACCCCTAAATGTTTGAAACAGAATCCAAAATGTCTTCAACATAACTTTAATTTTTCCCAAAACTCCTAAAATGCTTAGCGAGAACAAAAGCATTTTTACCAAGTAAAACACCAAAAAATCATCAACAAAACCCTTAAATGTTTGAAACAGAATCCCAAATGTCTTCAACATAGCTGTAAATGTCTAAAAAAAACCCCAAAATGCTTAGTGATGTGAAATCTAGTCAACCTAAATAATAACCTAACTAGACCAAATTAAAACTCGCAAGTGCATGAACCGTATGTGAATATGGAAAGTATTACGAAGTCGATCCCACGAGGATTTGTTTGGAATTAAACCTAACCTAAAATTAACTAACAAACTAGGAAAGTGGACAATTGATTTTAGAGAAGATATTTGAAAAACTAAAAATTGGAGAATTTGGAAAATAAAATAAAGTTGTGAGGAATAACTATGAGATGGTAAATCTAGGATATTGGAATTCACCACTAACAATCATATTCAAATCTAATATCTAATTCAAATTATTATCCCTCTTTTGATAACTCAAAAATTGTTAGAGATCAATCTTCAATTTTCGGAAAATAAGATAATTAAACACTTTAACAATGATCAAAACCCATAACCCACTTCACTTAAAATATATTGCAAGTCAAATCCAAGTTGTTAGTTTATTAGACTAACCGAAGTACGATTAATTATGAAACATTAAGGCACATTAACAAGAGATAATAAAATAAATATGATACTAGAATTCAAATACTCTTGTTAGGGTTTCATCCTCTATCCTAGTGGAAGAGTTGGAAACCCATGGATATTAAATACATGGTTCAATTAATGATAAACAAGTAAAGGAAAAGAGTGAAGAAGATAAAATCGAATTGATATTGATGAAGCTCGTTCCTCTCGTCTTTCTCCAAAACTTGTCTTCGATATAGCCCTTGAATCTCCCAAATTCTTGCACCCAAAGAAACTAATTTATCTCTAATGTTGCTCCTCTAAGCTTGCTCTTTTCACTAGTGTGTGGGGATGTGTTTTTCTTCATTGATATTGGTTGGCTTTTATAATGTCCTAGTAGCTAAAAATTTGGAAACAATTAAAAAAAAATAGGAAAGCATTGAATTTAGGAAACCTGTCAAATTCCGGAAACAATACCACCGCCTATGTAATTTTAACTGTTAGTGGATGCTGGCGTCATCTAACTTCTTTATTTGAGGATTGTAAATTCTCACTTCTGCAGGACAACCCCATATGTGCAAATGACTAAAACTCAGTTTCCATCCGTTCCATAATTCAAATGGTGTCTTAGGAACAACCTTAAATAGAACTCTGTTTAAGATATACACAGCGGAAATCGTGTGAGTATAAATTGATGATGGAATAAGATGTTATTGTTCTCTTGATTCAATTGATGTTGTTAATCATCTCTTGATTCTCTGGAAAAACTAATCGCTGATTCTTTCTCCATGGCAACCACTCCAATTCTTTCCCTCCAACACGAAGATAAGCGATGATGCAAATTCAGTCAAGAAAATCTTAAAAAAAGTTTATTTGATCCGGCGAACGAGGAGAAGATGAATCATCAATCGAAAGAAATCGTCCCACACATCAACTTACTCCGTTCTTTGATCTACTACAGATAACTAAAGTTAGAAGATGGATAAAATTGGAAAATAAATAGTAGATAACACTTCAAAGGTAGTTAGTGGGGGAAACCAAAAAGTATTAAGTATTAATCACATTTTAGGGGGCAAACTAACAGGATTAAACCCTTATAATAGTAACTGTAATATAGGTTCTGACGTAAAGAATTCAATAAGAAAAACGTGATCTCTAAACAACAATTTCAACTCTAGAAACTCCTCGTTGAGAGATAAGACCTTCATTGGATTGTTCGATCGAATTCATCAGATCTGACGAACAAAATCATCGAATACCCCAAACTCCCTAATCGAAAAGTAAAAAGCAATTAGAATCGGAATTCACTTGAGATCTTCCCAACTTTTTCAACCTCGTTCAGGTTCTTCTTCCTGTTCATCTTCTTTTGTCTTTGCTCTTAATCTTACTTTTTCTCAAAAAAAATTACCACCCATGAATTCATCATTCATTGTGAATCATGGGTAGTCATCCTAGACTTTTCATTTTGTTAATGTCTTAAGTAATACGCTGATTTGAGACTAGTTAGGTTTCGACATGTTTTTGAATTGTATATGTGATTAGTTTAAGAAGGTTGATCGGATTTTCGTATATCTACATTTTGATTTTAGGTACTATAAAGTTTTTGATTCAACCCTGATATTGAACCATTAAATTCCTAAATGAACTTCCCCAAATTTTTAAATTTAATTACACTTGTTAATTCCACATCACCTTGTATAGATAGATTGGTTGGGTGGTAATATGGGAGTCTCTCTAGTTTCCAGTGGGGAGAGCAGGTGTAATAATCCCATATTGGTCGGGAGAGCGTTTCGAGTCTGGGTTCTTTGTGTCTGCTCAAACTTAGTAATTCTCGCGGCCTTTTCGGTGTGCTAGTGGAGCCTTCGCCAGGAACAAAACCCCGTACCTGTCAGGCTAAGTGTCAAAATTGGGGACAATATCGATAACTGAAAACGCCTGTGGATTCATACACCAGGTTTCTAATCTTATCGTTTTGAAAAAAATCAAAATCTTGACGGTTACTTCCCATGTTACTCTGCAGCTTGGACGTAGTAATGGGTGAAGGCAATCCTGAGACAGACTCATTCTTAAAGGATTTTTATATCCCAAATTACATACTTTTGGGGGATTCGGAAGGT
>BEHA01000417.1:783777-793925 GCA_002897215.1 Eschscholzia californica subsp. californica
TTTTAACCCTTGAAATTTATTTTGTTTCTTTATTTCTTAAATTAGTTATTTTATTTCTAAGAAGGAAACGATTATTGTTTTTTAAATAGGTAACTTTATTTCTACGAAGGACTATATTTTAAATTTTGAGAATGGCTTCTAGACAATATCCTTTATTCAAAAAGGATGTTTGTCTCAGTCATCGTTTTCCCTTCTGTTTTATTATATAGATTCTAAATGTCATAAAAATGAGCAATAATCTATTTTGACCTTAAAGTATTTACATATTAGTATTTCATACTAATTTATTGTGCTCACGAGTTTGGATACAAGAGAAATACGATTTATTAATACTTTGTGTTGAAAATATTAACCTCAAATAATTAAAAATTATGAAGGAGAAAAAACTTACGTTGCATCATGGAGTTTGGGTGGTTCCGTGATTAATGAAGGAAGGGATGTGAAAAAAATTAAGGAGAAAAGCTTAGGTGAAGGGTGAGTTAAGAACGAAAAGAGTCATCGTGAAAGTCTTAAAAAGATTTTTTACTTATCAATTGTTTAAGATTTTCTTTTTAGCTATAATTATATTGGTAATTATTATATTAAAAATGTCTCTTTTAGCACTTAGAAAGTGAGTGCAAACAAATAAGCTCCAAGTTGGAGCTTACTTTTTTGCACTTACTTTGGCCCCACTTACAAGTGATATTCACTTATTAAGTGAAAAAACAAACTGCCAAAAATTGCCGACCCGCACTTATGTGATAAGAGAAAAGTAGTTCTACCAAAATTTTGCCAAGAAAAAGTAATCTAAATGAGGTAACTAAGAGGGTGTTTGATTTTTGCACTTATTAAGTGATTTTCACTTATTAAGTGCGGGCCAGCAATTTTAGGTCGTTTGTTTTTTCACTTAATAAGTGAAAATCACTTCTAAGTGGTGGCAAAGTAAGTGCAGAATAATAAGCTCCAACTTGGAGCTTACTATTTTGCACTTACTTTGTAAGTGCTAAAAAAGACATTTCTATCCCTCCTAATATTGTAATTACCAATATAATTTTAACTAAGAAGAAAATCTTAAACAATTGATAAATAAAAAAATCTTTTTATGACTTTCCCTATGACTCTTCTCTATCTTCACTCATCATTCACCTAAGTTTTCCTCCTAAATTTTTTTAACATCTCTTCCTTCACTAATCATGGAACACCCAAACTCCATGATACAGCTAATTTCTTTCACCTTCATAATTCTTAATTATTTACGATTAATATTTTTGACATAACATTCGTAAACCATAATTTTGTTTTACCTAAACTAACGAACTTATTATGAATTAGTATAAAATGCTAATGTGTAAATACACTAAGGTTAAAACAGACAATTTTTCATTTTTATAACATTTAGAATTAATATAAAAATTAAAATCAAGCACTTAGAACCGATAGAAAACAAACGCCATAGCACTTACATTTGATATCACTTACTAAGTGATTATCACTTAGTAAGTGGTAGCACTTAGTAAGTGCTAAAAAATCAAACACCCTCTAAGTTATGTGGGAAAGGTCGTCTGACCGGCCTAGCCCGATGAATGATCTGCCTGTCGGGAGACCCAATTTGCACCTAGAGATCATTCTGCTTGGATTCGAAGTTCGAACCTATATACTGTTGGGAGGAGAGGCTGGAACATTTTTGTGTCATGAAAATCAGCTTCATTTTTAGCTCATACACTTTTATTTTGCTTCTTCTCAAACACTCAATGTGGGGGCAAATCCAAGTTTCTTTTTTTGTTTTCTTTACCATATACATTAATTTCGACCATATGATATGAAATAACCAATATATGTTCAAACAATATTGGCCGGCTAGCCCTATTCCGAGTACAATTTAGTAGGAGAAATCATCTTGGTTGGGCTTAGGTGAAGTCAATAGTGCAGTATAAAGCCTTAGCTTATCTTCCCCTAACGACGAACACCTTGACAATGGTCTTCTTGGTCTTATAAACGACAATGAAGTGAGTGTTAACCGATGTCTATATCTTCTCCAAGCTAATTGAATTGCTACAGATGCCCAAGTTCTCCAACCGGGGGAGTAGTATCTAGCACTTCTCTTAACTTTTTCGTTAACAAATGTGTAACGAAAATGTTGTGTTACGTACTTTACGTCTGAGGCTTCTAACCCAAATGCTTCGGTTGTTTCCAGTGTAACCAGTGTTGATGACGAGGGGGGTAGTCGTTCCACAAATGGGCGTCTAAGACACCATGATAAGAGCTCATCACCACTAAAGTTTCCTGGACCAAGCATGCAACAACTATTTACTCCATCTCTTAGTACTTGACTACTTTGTAGGTGTCCTCTTACTACAAATATCATTCTTTGAACTGGATCACCTTCTCTTGTTATCTACATCAACAAAAGTTAGAAATCAATTAGCTCTTCGCACTTAATCATTTGACGAAGTGCCTTGTCTATACACAAATGTCATGTGATCATGTGGTCAGATAATATCGTCAATCTGGTATGATCTGCTGATTAATTCCTTATTAGCTAATTCTTAGATATATTTACTGCAGAAGTAAAAAAAAAATGTATTAGAGGAACTAACCATTTCACCCTTTGGGAATATAAGGGACTTCACTCTATCACATATGTTCTCCAGAACCAAATCATCCATATGCTGAAACAAGGGCACCTGCATATGACATTTAAATTAGTTAATAAAATCTTAAAGACACCTCCCACTTCTTCGATATATCAAACACTGGTCCCCTGTTTCTGCTTGATGGAAATGGTGCCTGGGCTCCATCCGCCCGTTTCACTTGGATCATGTCGAAGAGAGCTTGAAGATAGGTACATTCAACTCGATGACGGAAGAACTAGAGGGTTCATATAGCCAAAAAGACAATGCCGATAGACTAGACCTTGACTCCCTTGACAACTAGGCCTGGTTGAGCTCACTAATGTCGTTTGCGCCCATAGGATCCCTAGATACTCGAATTACCAAGGAAATATTACCTGTCTGACCAAGTCCAAACAAAGATGATATTTGATGTCTCTCCTGAGACCCTCGGGTAGGTTACGAATCATCTCATATTCATCTACTCCTCTCATGGCAGCCCATCGTTGTCGTTCATACTGTCGAACTCTTTGTTTGTACTCTGATGGCAAATGTCTTCGTCTCATCCACCACTCGATGTTCCTCATCTTCAACTGCATTGCTTGTTTCTTCGATGTCGTTGCATGCAAGAATACCTGCTCATGCATCCATGATCCAACACCCCCACAATACAAATTAAAGGTATTATTCATAAACTAAGGTGGTGTGTTTTTCCCCCTTATTATCTGTATTTGACACGACTGAGTATGACTTGTGACTCTCACGAATATGACTTGATTTGGTCAAAGACACAATAGACATTTCATGTTACTCTAGAAAGTGTATTCTTTTAGAAGCGCCTAACATATTTGACAAAAGTATATTTTGTTTCAACTTATTTTATATACGCTTCATCAATAAACCTAAAATCAAACTCAATCGTGCTTTCCTTGTGATAGTTAAGACAGATATCCAAAAAAAGCAATAAACATTATGAAATATGATAGCTCACTGATTATTTTTTGGGGGAATATATACCGATAGGGTTACGATGTACATACGATACACTACGATATGAATGTGGTTGGAGTTAATAATAGTCAAGTACCTTAATGTTTCCTATCAACATTGTCACCAGGACTAGCCCACTTGTTAGAATAATGATATTGAAGACCACCTCCAACCAGTCAGTTGTGCTCTCCAAGTTCCCAAATGTGCTGATCATAAAAAAAAGGCCATGAAAACATGTAATGTGCTAGCTAAAGATGGTTCAAATCAAAGCATCATACATAGTTTATAGCAATAAAAAGGGTTAATTCCGTTTTGGCCCCCGATTTGTGACCAACTGGCCGTTTTGGCCCCCAATTGTGTCCGGCAGTTCGTTTTGGCCCCAAAAATTTCCTAATTGGCCCCAAATTCTTTTCAATCTACCAATTCTAACCCCATGGCATTTCTGTAATTTTTTTTTTCCTTGTCCACCTCATCAAACAATTACAACATCACCTCTGTCCACCTCACCCATCTTCTCCGGCGAAAACTTGCCGGCCGGAATTTTTTATTCCGGCCGGCCAACTTTACCAAAAAAAAAACTCCCTTTCTCTCTCTTCTTCTTTCTCTCTCCTCTTCTTCTTCTTTCTCTCTCTTCTTCTTTCTCTTTCTCCTCTTCTTCTTCTTTCTCTCTCTCTTCCTTTCTCTCTACTACTGTCCGGCGAAGGGGAGGATCCCCTTCGCCGGACAGTAGGTAGAGAGAGAGGAAGAGAGAGAGAGAGAGAGAAGAAGAAGAGGAAGAGAGAGAAAGAAGAAGAAGAAGAAGAGAAGAAAGAGAAAGAAGATGAGAAAGAAGAAGGAACGATTTTTTTTTATGTTGAAGGTGACTGGCCGGAATTTTTATTCCGGCCGGTCACCATCCGCCGGAGAAGAAAGGTGAGGTGGAGAGGAGGTGGTGTGATGGAGGAGAGATAAGGTGAAGTGGAGGAAAAAGAGATAGGTGATGTGGCTTTTGTATGTTTATTATTTTTTTCAGAAATATTTCCATTTTGGCCCCCGAGGATAATTTGGTAAAAAATTTGGTCCTTGGGGCCAAAACGAACTGTCGGACACAATTGGAGGCCAAAACGGCCAGTTGGTCACAAATCGGGGGCCAAAACGGAATTAACCCCAATAAAAATGAATTAATTGAAGTAGTCTTAACTCAATGAGATAAATGCTATATTACCTTAGAGTCATTAGGCCCCAAAAGATAGGGAATAATATTTTCTCCAAACGACTATCGTTGGTAACAAGAGGAACCGTCCATTTAAACGCCCCATATCCGAAATTATCAGCGCTAGCGATACACATAGACCTAACATGATTGTTTTCACCCCAAGCCAATCTTTGTCTATCTCTAACTAAGTTTTTAATTGTAGTACCATAGTATATAGATTGTTCACATGATAATGTCCTTAGTCCACAGCCTTCTGTCACTCTACATTGCTCTTTTAGACACTTAGCTGCCCTCTGAATACCTAGCAAGTACCAACATGCTCCTGCTGCCTGTAAATATCAAACAACAACCCAATTTTTTCTGAAATCGATAAGATTTAAATTTTCTGTCTCCCCAGTGAAGAGATATACATGTTACCACTCAACTACGGTGAGCTTCACGACAACAATATATGTATGTATATGTATGAGATATCAAACAACATGGGGAGGAAACTATTTAGTACTTACGTGCGAAGCAACGAAATAAGCTATCATGTTAAGAGCAATACCCCACCAAACAGTTCCGAAAATGTAGCCGGAGAAGTTTTGCATTCGACGTAAAAAGCAAACGGAATGATAGATCTTAGGAAGGTACTGGAAAAGGAACATGATCAAGAACAATGTCATCACTTCCGTCGTCTTTCCTCTTTCAAGAAGAAAAGGAGTTGCTACCCATAACACAACCTGTAATTTATACAAACATCTACTTCAATGAAACTATACTCATTATTAAGAAGAATGTAATATTATTAGTTTATTACTGTGAATATCAGAGTTCGAATCTTATTATAGAAAAAAAAATAAAAATTTAAATTAATATTCTTCTTTCTATTCCTTTTCTTGTATAGATTTGAAGTCAGATAATTTAAACTTGTGGTTGTATAAAGGAGAATCAATCAACCTGCAAGAATGTGACTAGTTCAAATAATACCACAGATCAAGAGTCACATGAGATGATAACACTAACTGTTCATGCTGACATGAATCTTTTTGTAGTTTTATATAACAACAAAATAAATGCAAAAGGGTATCAAGGGCTAAGCATTTAATGTTTTGTGTCATATTCTTGTTAAAATTTGGACATATTTAAACTCGAATATGTTTCTTCTTCGAAGTAGTTAATATTCTTAGAACTTTTAGGTTGCAAAGGGAGTCCTTCATTAACTAGTAGTCTACTTTAGTTCAATAGAATTGAAACCTATATCTATCTTTGGGAATTGAGTCGAATCATCATAAATCGGTGAGTTCGTGGGTGTGGATGCGTAAAAATAGTATAAGTACTAGAAGCACATCAAGCAGAGGGATCCACATGTGAAAATGACATTAAGCCTGAACTAACATAACATCTTTACACGCATTAATTGCAGGACTAGAGACATAAATAATATTTACACACCATTTAAACTCGAGAAAGAGCGAAGACCTAATGGAAGAATTGAGAGAGATGATGTTGTTTACCCCCGCGGTTATGCACCCCTCTCAAATCCTAGAGGTCATTGGTTCTGTACTCTGTAGCTCTAGTTCATATGGCCTATTGGCCTTGAGATTTAGTTTTTATAGCGTTTAAGGTTTACTTTAATGTCAGTTTATGAGCTTATTCTATATTTCTATCCTTTGATATATGCAGTATATATGGTACCTGAGGTACTGGGAGGATGACAAAGAGATCAAAGAAGAAACCCTTTCTATCTTTCAAGTATTGTATAGCCAAAGATTTAGAACTCAAATTTTGAAGTTTTTCCCTCTCTTGTGCCCAAGTAGAATAAGAGCGTCGTTTCGCCATCTTAAGTTGTAACCAAATGTTCCATACATGCAATGAATCAGTCATGCAACGAACCACGGTCACGGTTGCACCGAACCACCCGTCAACGAACAAACACATACATGTCTCACTTATTGATAGTGAGTAGAAAAATAGTGGATCCACAAATAGTCCAGTTGCACAAGCTAGTAAGAAAATTTGGTTCCATTCTTGAACCCATTTTGCTCTTGGATCTAAAACCCTTCCTAGAAATGAACCAATTAGTCCTTTACTTTTGGTTCCATATTTTCTCTTCATGTTATTATGTCCATGCAAATTCTTCTCATCATCTTCTTCTTCATCTGTTTCTGTTTGTTCTTTTTCAGTTTCCTCTTCTTCTGCTTCACTTATTTCTGTTTCTTCTGATTCACTCTCTATATCAATATGTGAAACATTTGATGTTTCTCTTACTCTCAAGGCCATTGGTACAGAGAGAGAGAGAGAGAGAGAGAGAGAGAGAGAGAGAGAGAGTGCTTAGTTATCTTGGGGGATGGTTTCAATGTTATAACACCAAGTGATTGAAAGAGCTTCCAAACAAAAATTGAGAGTTTAATTGTTAAATTACTACAATGCCCTGTAATCGTAAATGACCCCAAAAAGCAAACCACAGGACGAACACCAAAGTGGCCAGCTCCCATTGCATTGGCCACTTCTCTCTCAAGAGAGGCTGTCCAATGCGAGCCGGGCACATCGACGCCCAACCTGTGGTTGGCTCAGTATTATAGGACATTTAGCATTTCTCATAGTCAAATTACATAATATTGTCCATATTTCACTATTCATAAATTGATTGAGGGGAGATCGTTGTACTTGTGAATTTAAAAGAGTTTTGAGTACCAAGTAAATGTATGGCCGCAACTTTAGGGTGTAAAGAATAATTTTCGGAGATAAATTCTTTAGGAAAGCCTTTTTGTACATTTTCGGGGGCATTTTATTTTTTACCCAAATATTAACTTGATCAAACATTGCCTCCTAATCTTCATCTTCTTTATCACCTTCACCACCACAACTTCCCACGACCACCATTCCGGCCATCATTGTCCCATCTTCTTTCTACTATTTTCTCCTCTCTCACTCACTGTTACACTTTCTCTCGGTCTCTCCCTCTCTCGCTCTCTCGCTCTCACTATCTCTCTCTACTGTGATCACTATCTATGTCGCTCGATCTCTCATTGTCTCTCTCTCTCTATCACATACACCGTTCGGCGAAGGGCCAGACCTCGAGGACGGTTTCTAGCAGAACCCTCTGAGGATTTCATGACCACGAACTCTGAGATCTCCCAAGAGAGATCTATGCAGACCGCAAGAGAGAGAGAGAGAGAGATGGAAACTACCAGAAAGAGAGATAAAGACTGCGAGAGAGAGTGAAAGAGAAAGAGATAGAGAGAGAAATAAAAATTAATGTACAGAGAGATATGTCTACATCAAAAGAGATGAGAGTGATCGACAACGAAAGAAAGAGAGAGATCTAGAGTGAGAACGACAAAAAGATAGTCAGTGAGAGCGAAAGAGATAGTTAGATAGAGAGAGAACGAAAGAGGGATAATGTGAGCCAGTGGGAGAGGGAGAGAGAGAGAGAGAGAGAGAGAGAGAAGATGAAGATTATGGAGCATCGTTTGATCAAGTCAATTTTTGGATTAAAAGAAGAATATGCCCTTCAAATTAATGTTTATTGACCTATTCTTTATGTGCTAAGAGATTTTTCTTTATTCTTCAAAGTCGCGGCCAAATATAATTGCCGGTAATCTATTCAGATTATCCCGAACCAAAAGTATAAATAAAACACATCGCATATGGCATTTTTTGTCATTTGCCAAATGAGCACCCTTAGGGCTAAAGTAGAATAGTAGGGGCTGTAAGGGAATCTTAATAAACTAGGCAATGAAAGTGTGTTTTGAAATTGGATATTGGACCAGGAAAGGTGGCAGGAGGATAAGTGTTAGGAATGAGAGTACTGCCAAGACTAACTTCCAATTCTCAACCCCCTTCAAAGGAATTGCCTAATGTGATTAAGTTTGGAAACATCTACCTCAAATCAAGCCTAATGTGATTAAAAAAAAATTCAAAACTGTTCTCACACACGTGGATCAGTACATACGGGAATTATTTATCATCGTATATAGACATATATGTATTTCTATATATGATGAGCTATTGATAAAACTCTTTTAACATATCTATGTTAATTTGAACAAGTTATCTTGATCTATACTAGTTTTCTCCCGCCTCATAACCCACTTGACCCTAAATAGTTGAATACAAATTTCAGTTTATCTGAAAAGAATCAATAGAACAGGTGACATGTAAGATAGTGTATATGGGTGAGCCATGGCATTTAGTACTCATGAAATTAAATAAAACAAAATGATTGGATTATCGAGAAATGAAATGAGGGTTGAGAGGATCAGAGTGAGAGTGAGAGTGAGAGTGATTTTGGAATGTCACAAAGGAGAAGATCAATGATGTTTCCAGGCAGCTTCCTAGTTTTTGTTTGCTTATAAATTATATGCAACTAAAAAACAGGACTTGCAAAAGATTGATGACCACCCAAACTCTTCTATGTTTAACCTTTTCTTAGCCTGTTGGACCTTCCTAGAAACCACAGTATCTTTTTCTAAAATATATCAGCCTGATGTTTTGTCCACGACATATCTTGGTCAAATTCCAGTTGGGATATGTGTTTGGTCAGGATTTAGAAAGAAGAACTAAAACACCTCTTCTCTCTAAGATCATGTTCGGACTCCTACCCTGACCAAGATTCGGCAGCGATATGTCATAAACAGATAGACATTTTCCAAATTATATTGTAATTGGAGCATATTTTACCCAGAAATTCTGGAGAGTTTCTAGACAGAAATTTCGATGTGGCTTCTCATGATTGGAACTTCTAATGATTTTTGTTCAATTCTACTCTAATCATTGTAAACCACGTTGGTTTTTTGCCTAGTGTCTGTTTTCGAATTTCTTATTCTCTATAGCTTTCATATGTGGTGATACCTCATTTTGATTTAAATGGAATATAGTACACTCCATCTAATATGTATAAAGAATTTTTGGGTGTATGGCCCAAAAAAGTGGCCCTAATAGGACTTTTAGTCCTCCCTAATCCCATAAAGGGTATAAAAACCAAAATAATCTTAGAAATAGATATCTAATCCTTTTGGTTCAATCTGGAGAGCAATTACAAATCCCTAGAATAATTATAATTTATTAATACCCATAGTAACCTTTCTTAAATATCTAAACAGTTATAAGATCAAAATCCGTTAAGATATTTTCCATTTTTATCTCACTGTTTCTCTCTCCAATCACGTTTTATATTAAGCAACTGTGATCTTCATTAGCTTTCTATAACCGAAACCTTATGGTTTTGTCTCTCTCTCTACATCTTAACCGAAACCTTCTAGTTTTTTTTTTCTCTCTCTCTCTTTCTCTCTCTACATCTTAATCGAAAAATCCTCCATTAATTCAGAAACCTTGTTTCATATTCATTTGAGTTGCTGAAATCATCTTCATCATTGTTAATCAGGTAA
>BEHA01000420.1:0-34681 GCA_002897215.1 Eschscholzia californica subsp. californica
TTTAGTCCTTAACTTAACCGATCATTGTTTAAATTTTAAACTTGAATTTCTCATTCATCTGTAATCGAATTCGAGTGATTTTTTGCTCTAAATCCAGGAGCTTGATGAGAAAAACGCAACGGCGTATTCCCTTTCTGAGTTTGCCAAGTCAGATCGAGCCAAAATCGGCTACGATTCTAAAAATACTGGTTTGGGTCCATCAATAGAGTTTTATACCTTTGTCAATCATGAGTTTCAAAAGGTAGGATTGGGTATGTGGAGAGAAGATCGCGATTTCCCTAATTCAGGGAAAGACGCGGGACCTAGATTTCCCTGATTCGGGGAAAGACGCGGGACCTAGATTTGTCTTGTGGTTTGTTTTCCTTGCCCATGGTCACCTTCAATGAGTACAACCTATGGGAATGATTTATCCCAGGTATTAAAAAATTTACCCTTTAGGAAATGTTACAACCAAGGGCACTTCAAGATGGAAGAGTTCTAGATCTTTCGCTCTCAAAAGCTTTTTATAAGCTTATCGTTGACCAGGTTCTCTTGCAATTTATGTTAAACTCTTAAATTATTTGATTGTTGGCATTTCAAATGTCTCATCGTCTTTAGACTTTTCCTATTAGGGATTGGTTGTTGTAGTGGTAGAGGGAACGACAACTCTTGTGGAGAGATGGCAGATACCTGCTATGTGAGAAGGGTTTTGAGTTGTTCCATCACTCTCTCCTAATTAACTAAAAGTCTATATATGATTCTTCAAATATCGAATGAAATAAAGATGGTGAGAGAAAGATCTACCTCTGTAGAATTGACATGAAAACTAGTGGGGATCAGATATTCAAGAAGGGGGTGATTTTAATTTTGAAGTTTTAGAGATAGAATTTAAGAAACTAAAAAAGAAATGATGAGCGAGAGAGAGTTTTTAGAGAGAGAAAGAGAGTTGATGTAAAATAATTAAAAAGAAGGTATTTCTAGAAAGTCCGAAAAAAATTAGCAGTCAATAGACAGAAAAGTAAGAAATGAAGTCGTCTAAGTATTTTCCATAAATTAGAGGGACTAGACAGGAAGCGATCATCAACTAGGAGGTCATTTGAAATAACCTAAAATAGAATCAATTACTGCCCTTGACTAAATTAACCAATTCCATTTCCACCCCTATGAACATTTGAAGGATTAAGTGACAGGCTATTAAATGATTAATTAATGAACAATAGGGGTAGAAAGAATGGAATGGGAAGACGGGATTAAGATCATTAGCTAGTAATGAGGCGAGTGTCAGCGTCACATGTGCTTCTTGGGATGCTTCCAATACCTCAAATTGTCTGCATTAGAGCACGTCTTCGGGTGTTTCTGTTGTTGTCTGGAATTCGCCTTTTCTATTACCCTGTCATAATTTGTTGGTTTCGTTCCATCCGATTACAATTCAACCTAAGAAGGCCTCACATGCTTCTGGCAAATCCAGCCCTGGTTCCATAATATTAACTTTTTGTTTTAGGGTTTACTTGATCATATGGGGGTGGCCGTTTTGGTCAATACAACTTTTTTTTTTTGTAACTGGATATACATTTTGATCGATCAGATTTGAAGTTGATTTATTCAACTTTGGTATAAATAAAGTACTTATCACATCGTACTGATATATCGATGTTTTTATAATAATTATCATAGTTAATATCGAAAAAAAAACAAAAGATAATATTTAATTCAAATTCACAATGCAACAAACTGCTCATATGTAGTTTGAGCCGTTAACTAAGTAAAATCATGGGTAATTTGGTGTGTTAAGAAAATTCATCACCCAATCCATTTGGATTGGATAACATATAGCTTGAAACAGCAGTTATCCAAGAGTAAAATCTTATGGTGTGTTTGGTTGCAGGATTCTTAAGTAGAATTCCTATTTAAAGTGGGATATGGTAGGAATCATGAATCTCCTTGGTCTGTTTGGCTACCAAGAATCCTAGGACTCTTGCATCCTAAGGGTTCCTAATTCCGAAATTTGTACTGGACCAAATAATAAACCATAGGATTCCTATTAGTTGCCAAACAAACCAAAAAATGTTACTTGAATTCATGAATCCGTGGAATCATGAATCCGAAGGACTCATGAATCCGCGGATTCATGATTCCGCCATCCAAACACACCATTAGCTTCATTTGTTTTAGGATTTTAGCCCTTACTTAAAGTTTGTAGAGAACAAAAATGCCCAAGGACCTAATAAGTTATGGGACGTTGTCCGCCGACATAAAAGGAGATGTTAGTCTAAACATGTAAAAGACTTCGTAGGTCAATAATTGATAGTAAAAAAAGTCTTTATGAAATAAGTAAAAAATGTTATATATTTGGTTTTTATACACCATCTATTATTCGATATCTCGAACTCCTGACCGGTGAGACTTTCACTGCACGCTTCGTCGATTGTCATTTTGATGAGACAACTTTTCCGCCATTAGAGGGAGTAAATTTGCCTGAAGTAAATATTACGAAAAAGGTACTATCTTGGTTTACTCCAAATTTATCTCACTTTGATCTTCGTACTAATCAATCTGAAGTTGAAGTACAAAAGATAATACATCTACAAGAGATTGCTAATAAAATGTCTGACACATTTAATGTCGCAACGAGAGTGACAAAATCATATATACCTGCTGCAAATGTTTTAGCAAGGATAGATGTCTCTGAAGGACAAGATAAGAATATATCAGCAATTGAATCGTCTAAAACACGTCTAAAACATGGACGCCCAAGCGATTTTAAAGATATAGCTCCCCGAAAGAGGAAATACCAACCACAAACAAGTAATGTTCTAGAAAAGACGACAAATCAAAAAGCTATAGCTTTAGTTATTACACCCCTAGAAGTGGTTGAAGCCCCAGAAGAGGCCGAAGCTCTTGAGAGGATGAGTTATCTCCAAATGAAGAGATATTTAAATTATGCTTGTAAAGGTAAAGTGTTGAATCAAGAGAACATAATCATCGATGATATATTTCCGCTTCCGTAGCCACTGATATTATCACTGAAAATGATGATTATGAACCACATTCAATTGTAGAATGCCGAAAAAAGACTGATTGGGTAAAATGGAAAGAAGCAATACTGACAGAACTGAACTCACTTTCAAAACGTAATGTTTTTGGACCTGTAGTCCTGACACCCAAAGATATAAACCATATAGGTTTCAAATGGGTATTCCTTAGAAAAGGAAATGAGAACAATGAAGTTGTTCGCTACAAAGCAAGACTCGTGGCACAAGGTTTCCTACAGAGACCAGGGATCAATTATGAAGAAACATACTCCAATTATGGATATGAAATAACCTTTCGATATTTGATCAGCTTAGCAGTTCTGGAAGAACTCGAGATGAACTAAATGAAGGAGATGTCCTTCGACCAAAGATGCAATGCGAGCAATTTGTCGGATAGGACAATTGATGAAGAAGATCATCAAGTCCAGACGATTTAGGGGTCGTAGTGTTTAGCTAGAAACCAACTACTCGAATTACGAAGTAATTCGCGGCTAACTTCGACCGCATCCTACATCGGGTTACACATAAGAATGTCTATTTGATCGAATCAAATGACTAGTGAGATGAGACATATAATCATGTGAGAACCCCGTAAAGATGTCTCATAGGCCTAAAAGAAGTTTAGGCAAAGATAGCACAAAAGGCCCAAAAGAAGGGATTTTGGGCCGGAGGCAAAAAGTGAAGTTTTTGGGTCTGGATTGGGGTCGGCCTTGGCTGGCCGGTTCCCTTAATGGGGCCGGTCGGATCTTAACTTTTGGGCTTGGTTTGGACGGACACATGTTAGGGAAATAGGAAAATAGAAACTAATTATATTTTCGACTATTTCCTTAATCTTATTCAAAAGGGACCTTTTGGGAAACCTAATTAGGGTGGGACTCTAACTAGGGTTTTATATAATGTTTCTTAGGGACTTGAATAAGGTGTGGAATTTCTCAAGAAGCTTTCTTACTCTACAACATCAAGTAGTGAGAGAGTGAGCTAATTCCCAAGCTATTTAACTAGTCATAAAGAAGAAGGTGTTCTTCTAATCAAACCACCATTGGAGTTCTAGCTAGCTACAAAGTGGGAGATCAAATTGATCATTCGGGTGTCTTGAGTAGAGGAGCAACACGTGGGGCTCTTGGTCTTCGCACTCGATTGGAAAGGTTCGAGGGAAAATTAGCGATTAAGGTAATCCTAAACTCTTAGTTAACTATTAGCTTATGCATGATGATCTTAAGACCTACTAATATTAACATGGTGTCTGAGATTCCGCTTAGAACACTAGGACACCACAACCCAACAGTGGCGTCAGAGCCTCTTGCAAATAGCTAATTTTTGCTACGTTTTGGACTAATCCATAATTGATTGAATAGATTGTTATGTCTAAAAGTATTTTAGGCTTCAATTTGATGATTTTGAATGTGATTTAAAAGTTTTCAAATTGATTTTCAAAGTTGATGACTGAAAAGAGTTTCAAACGATTCGATTTTGATTGATTTCGGTATTGAAAAGTGTTTTCAAAAGTTTTGATTTTCATTGATTTGTGTAACTGGATGATAATCAAATTTTGGGTTTTTTTAGAAGTTAGTAAACAAGAGGGGACAACAGAAGCAAAAGAAAAAAAATTGGAAGTCTTAGAAGTTTCTAAAACTTGGGAAGCTGCTGGCCGCGTCTTGGACACGACCACGACGGGTCCAGGTCGCGACTCAGAACGCGATCAGGAAGCTTTCTGGTTGCGCGTACTTAAGATTAGGGCGCGTCTAAGACGCACACCTTGGTGTCCAGGGGCATCTCGGACTTGACCCGAGACCCATGGATTACCACCAGGCGCGTCTGGGACGACCTAGGACGTCTCGGCCTTGGCCCGAGACGTTCTGGTAGGGCTAGCCTTAGGCCAGATGCGTCTGGAACGCGTATGGGCCATAGACTAGCATCCTAAACTAGGGCCAGGACGCGTCCTAGCCAAGGCCAATACCAAGATGCGTCTAGCATGAGCCTAGACGCATCTGGTCTTCGCCGAACCGTGCATGGCACAACCCAAACTATTGGCTTAGGGTCGAATCTTGTTGTGGCCGTACCAAGTCACACCCTAGACCTCTTTGGCCCGAACTAACCTAATGGGCCTTGACCTTAGGGTCTTGGGTTTGACCAAGAGATGTCCCGGGCCATTCCGAGCTAGGTCTAGGGCCACGGGTTGAGATTTTGCGAGTCTTGACCCGAGTCGAAGTTTTTCGATGAAAGTCTAATTTTTCTCCAGGTCCCACCCAAATATTACCGAAATTGTTTTTGGTCACCCGAAGGCCTGAAATTTTTTTTGCTTAAAATTGATTTGGGAAATCATTAAGAGTCAAACCAGATTTTTACCGAAATTGACCCAGGATCTTCAATAGCCCAAACGGAATTTTTCTTGAACTTGATTATAGAAATCATAAAAGCTGAAACCGAAACGCACCATTAGTTGAATTCGTCGAATTTAGACTTAAGGTCTGTAATGTGACATAGAGATGTCGACAAAAGTATCTCCCGGATGATTATGCATATATAATTGTTAGACTTGAATATTATATGAATGCATGTGATGTGGATGCGGTAACTAGTACGGCCATAGAAAGTTATTTCTTTCATTCTCGTTTTAACCACGAATTGGTGCAATTTGTAATAATTTTAATTTCAAATTTATACGAACTGCGTATCGTTTGAGTCTTGTAATTAGAGTTTAGGGTCCACGAGTCCATTGAAGAAACTCAAGGATGGAGATCCTAATTCGAGTGGGAGAAATCAATGGATGTTCAAATATGGCGATCTAGGCGCACTAAAAGGCGAAACAAGAAGAAATCTTAAGAAGATTCGATCTTTTAGGACTAGGGGCCATACTAGGATCCGTATGTGTTTGATTTATTTTCCCGCGCGCATTTACTTATTTATTTACGCTTTATGTCATGGATGTTAGTTAGGCTAAATAGTTCACTATAACACATATCAGACTAAGACACCCTTCACAGTAATTTTGAGAAATATGCCTACCCAGACTAAGACACCCTTTGCGCCCTTGATCATGGATGGTGGGTCGGCCTTCGCAGAGTGCCTCCTTTATCTTAGGACAATTCAGCTAGACTTGTGGAAGGGGTCTATAGGTCTAAAAGGTTTTTCTCAACGAGATCAGCAAAAGAGTTTTTGATACTCGAGGCATTCATTAATGCAATCTATCAACCGAGAGGCATAAAAGTATAATCAGTGAAGGAGTCCGCTCACCTAGGACGACGGAGTTGAGGGCAGGACCCTAGTCCGCTTAACTTCAGATTACTGGGATCTTGGAATCACGTCATTCAATTAGGGACGATTTTATTGAATAATGTAAGAAACTGAATTTTCCAAAAACGATAAAGAATTTTAAACTTCGCAATTCTTTCATGTAATTTTAAGATGACTAAAGAGAACTTCAACTTTCGCTCACTTATCGACTACGAGAAACTGAATGACCACTACTTCCTTGAATGAAAGAAGGAATCTGAGAATGGTTTTCAGATTCAAAGGAAAAGAGTAATAGAATACCGAATCCCAATGTTGACTCATATCGGAGAAGGTCAAAAGCCTTTTGCAAGTAATCGTAGAACATTCTCTTTGTAAGAGTAATGGATGCTAGCACGACCATTAAGAAAAGGGTTATTTCCCTAATGGCCCCCAACTTTTTGACCAGCTTCCCGCTTGGCCCCCTACTTTACGAGAAATACCCATATGGCCCCCTTCCGTTATAACACCGTCAGTCTCTCTCCTCCATCATGTTTTCTCTCTCTGCTAAGTCATGCCACATCATCTGTTACGCCACCCTCATCACCTTCTCCGGCAAGAGTCGCCGGGCGGCCAATTTCTGGCCAGCGACTTCAAACCTAAAAAAAAAAAAAAAAAAAAATTTCTCTCTTCCTCTCTCTCTCTCTCTAAATTTTTTTTTCTTTCTTCTCTCCCTCTCTAGAACTGTTAGATCTAGAGAGAGAGAAGATTCATCACAAACAGATCTGTTCGTGATGAATCTGATTCATCACAGAGTCTGTTCGTGATGGTGTTCATCACGAGTATAGTCAATTTCTTTTGTTGTTGGTTACTTTTATTCTTGAAATTTTTAAACACTTAGTCTTGTCATTTTTTTATTTTTCCCTCAGTTTTCAGAGCCCTCAGGCTCTACCCTTAACCAGACTCGGTCACCAGGGCGAACAACTCTGATACCACTTGGTAGGGGATCCCTCGTATTTCTTTTATATATATATGATACGTATAGAATCATACTAGAACTATGAGATACGCATGCATCACTATGAATAGAGTAGGAGATCATATCTGCATGATTTCAGTCTTTGATTTTTTATGAAATTGGTGTCGGAACCTTTCTTCCTAATGTGGTGGTTACATCTTACAACTGCCTTCTAGAAACATGATTTTGAAATGAATTTTGATAATCGATGTTTTACAAACATAAAGAGTTCGTATGTTATATGTGATTGGTGAAGTGGACTGAGACAAGTCATGAGGGTCTTGGCAGTTGTAGTGCTTCACTCGCTGGCCGAGATTCTCGTTTAGGTTGGACTCTCGAGGCTCAGGGATTTGCTACCCTTGACCGCTCGATTGGACTGTAAGCCTGTTTGTTCTTACCCTCGGGGCTCAGAGGCTGCACACCTCGGACCGCCCGACTGGTTTAGTGATTGGGATCCCTCTGCACGTTATGATATGACTCTGTGTTGTGTGCCACTTCTGTGTGACAAGATAAATAATGTTTTAAAAAGCCTATCTCAGTTGAGGGCATAATGGGCAAGTTCCGAATCGACTGAGAATGCGGGTGAATGATGTTTTCACAAGAAAAGAATATCACTTCTACTTTCGAGAGACTAAATAATTTTCCAAAACCAGATAAAATAGTTGCATGCTAGGGTACCGAAGAGAATGAGGTTCAGGTCCTTCCTTGGTAAGTGGGGGACGGCTCTCTTATTCGAACTCGGTGATCAAAAACGTATCTAGCTAAACTAGGCGTATATATTTATCACGAGGTGGGCTTTTCAATGACTGCGGAGTCGCCTTGGGAGAGGGGCTTACCTACCTAGGGGAAAGTCACTTTCTCGAGAGAACTTGAGTACCTTGGTTAGTGCCGGTATGGGACTATACTAGCCAAAGTACTATAGAGTTCTCTGGGTAACTCTCTGTTAATTGAGGAGCATACCATGGGTGCTGTTGTATGTTAGAGTAAGGTTGATATATATATGTATTGTGCATGTTTTTTTTGCGAAAAAGGGTTTTATCGTCGTTTGCTTTTGGACTCCTATACCAGTTCACTCGTGTCGGTGAGTACTGACCCCCTACCAGTGTGTTAGTTGCAGGTGCTAGTGCTTTTGTGGCGTGTGGCAGTGGTTGTAGATACCTCTCTTGGTAATGGATTGCTAAGGATAGGCTGCACGTCGGCATGCTTTTTGATCTTTTGGGTTTTTGGGCAACTTTACGTATATTTTGTATTTTCCACACTCACACAATATATATATGTATATACCTAATACATAGGTTGTATATAGAATGCTTTTGAACCTAAGCAGGGTGGTGTATATAGTTCGCTAGCTGCAGACTTGTGTAGACGTCATGGTGGTTTGCTTCCGCTTGTTATTGGGTTTGTTTCTTTATGTTGGTTGAGCCATGACAGGTTACAGGTACGACCGGTTCGATTTACAGAGGAGGTGCTGCCGAATTTTCGGCTCTTCTGTAGATTGTCGGGGTGTGGTCGTGCTAGTTAGAGCACGGGGCGTCACGAACAGAGTCTGTTCGTGATGAACACCAGGAACAGATCTGTTCGTGATGAACACCACGAACAGACTCTGTTCGTGATGAATCTTCTCTCTCTATCTAGATTTAACAGTTCTAGAGAGAGAGAAGAAAGAAAAAAAAATTTAGAGCGAGAGAGGAAGAGAGAAAAAAAAATTTTAGGTTTGAAGTCGCCGGCCGGCAAATTTCCGGCCGGCGACTCTTGCCGGAGAAGGTGATGAGGTGGCGTAACAGATGATGTGGCATGACTTGGCAGAGAGAGAAAACATGATGGAGGAGAGAGAGTGACGGTGTTATAACGGAAGGGGGCCATATGGGTATTTCTCGTAAAGTAGGGGGCCAAGCGGGAAGCTGGTCACAAAGTTGGGGGCCATTAGGGAAATAACCCTTAAGAAAAACTGAGGAAGGAGTTCCTATAGAAGTCACGAATGGAGAGGTACGAGACCTCCAAGACAATCTGAAAGTCATTTTAAGGGAAGACAATAGAGTTCATCTATCACCCAGTTCAATGCAGATTGAACAAAGATAGATAAGACCTTAGAGTCAGATTATTGTAAACAACTGAGCAGAACGCACGGGAATATCAAATCTAAGAAAAGGTTCTTGAAATTTGATGAAAGGAATCTAAGAAAGAGGTTTTGAGATTTAAAAGGGCAAAGGGTCAGTCAAGAGAGACAAACAATTGATCAAGGAAGGCAAAGCGGTTGTCGTGGCCATAATCATGATTGTTCCTTATTACTGTAAATGTTTCTAAAACAATGGCTAGACCATTTAAAAGAAAACTACCCTTAGTACCTGGAGGACAAAAGGAATGGAATTATAAATTACGGTTCCAGTATCCTTGTTAACAAAGTTAAGCGAGTATCATAGAAATCCTTCATCAGATATTTAAGACCAGATGAGCGGCTCAGTGGGAGCTCAAAGGAATTACATACTTGACTAAAAGGAGAAAAGATCCAAGTGGGAACGGAAGCAGTATTGCTAAGGATGCTGAAAGGGATCGAGGTCTTCTTTTAGACACTAATCTAGCTTAGACCTTAATAGTAATTATTTTGTTCTCCTAGAAGCATCAAATATTTTAAACCAGTGGTAAATTAACTGAAGGTTCTTGAAAACCAGAAATTGTTAACATTGATAATGACTAAACTCAAAAGATTCAAACTCGTTAACTTCAGCATTTTCGCATAGGTCTTAAGGACCAAACGACAAGTCACCCTTTTCAGAAAGGCATAGAGACTAGTAAACTATTAAGACTCATACTTGGTTATGCAGACTTGTAGGTTTACTTAAAGAAGCTAACAAAAGCTACTTCAACACGTATCCTGACAACTTCATGAAGTACGGAAACGTACAAGTCATAAATTATAAAGTTGGAATGTTTGAAAGGTTCAAACAAAGTACAAACCGAAGTAAAGAATCACCTTGGCAAGAAAGTCAAGCACTTGGTAACCATCAAAGGAGTTGAGAGACGACTTCCCAACTCGCTCCATGGAACACATCCGAGGGATGGTGAATCTAGTGGGAGTAATCGAACACTTCTAGGCATGATTCGATCAATGATGGATTTAAGCCAGTCTTTCAAATTTTGGGATTTATTCCAGAAATGGTTGCTTTATCACTTAACCTAGATTTATTCCAGAAATGGTTGATTTATCACTTAACCTAATCCGTTTAGAAGCTAAAGGGCCATGTACAAGGATTATAGGGCATAAATTAGCAAATCTAGTGGGAGTAATCGAACACTTCTAGGCATGATTCGATCAATGATGGATTTAAGCCAGTCTTTCGAATTTTGGGATTTATTCCAGAAATGGTTGCTTTATCACTTAACCTAATCCGTTTAGAAGCTAAAGGGCCATGTACAAGGATTACAGGGCATAAATTAGCAAATCTAGTGGGAGTAATCGAACACTTCTAGGCATGATTCGATCAATGATGGATTTAAGCCAGTCTTTCAAATTTTGGGATTTATTCCAGAAATGGTTGCTTTATCACTTAACCTAATCCGTTTAGAAGCTAAAGGGCCATGTACAAGGATTACAGGGCATAAATTAGCAAATCTGACGCAATTTCTTTGAAAAGAAATTTGGGCTTCACACACCCATGCAAGAGAACAAAGTGTTTGATGCTCGTGATGGTATCCTCCTAATAATTAGTTCCGGAAAGAATAATTGATTGTGTAGGATAAGTGGGAGAAAAAGTCGAATACGTCGACCAAGAGCTATAAAACTATTACAGAACAGTGGGAAGAAAAGGACTAAGTACCTATCTCGCAAGACGAATGAAGATTCGACGGAGAACTCTCAAGTAGTTGAAAGTTGCTCAAAACGTGAATATCTTAAGGAGTTGAGACTATTTCGAATTCTTGTTCTTAATCCCTGAAGGTGTTTAAAAGTTTATCTACAAGATCAGAAGATTGAAATCTTACTGATAAAAGATAAAGCATATAAACCCGCCCATAGACGGAAACCAACTCTACCATTGGATAGGATTCAATAGATTATGAAATCCTTTCTCATCAAGATTCCAAACTTGATAATCTAGTCAATGGAGTGAAACCATTAGACGGAAATTAGTTTTCAAGGAAGAGAAGTGAGAAGGATGGAAACACTGGAGTTTCCCAAAAACTAGACCAAAAAGATTAAGATCGTGGATTCATACCAAGAGACTATGAACGAGATCTTATATCAGTCTATGTTTATGTCCATAACTAACACAAGGAAGTCAAAAACCGTAAGGATTGCCGAATTTAGTGGTTAGTAAACCAGCATGCTTCGGATGATCCATCAAGGGATGAAGCAAGCAAGAGTTGAAATCTTCGATTCAAAAGAGGAAATCAAAGGCGTTTGATTCCTAAAGAATGAAGAAAATCTTGAATATCAAGATTTAGGAAGGTTAGTGGGAGTAACGCTCTTCAAGGTCTGGTGTGCAGTGTACACACCAGAATTTAGAACAACATAAGGATGTTGGAATCAGTTAAGGAAGGAACGCAAAGGATGCAATGCTTTGGGCATCAACGGTATATGGATATAGATTAAAAGATGATAGGATTAAGATAAGAAATCTTGGGATTCTCAAAAGTCCAAATACGAAACACTCTAAAAGAGGTATTCAACCCAAACTCATGTCGCATAGCTCGACAAAACTTAGAGTCGGAGGACCCCTGATGAGCAAGCACGCAAGAGGAAGATGGTTATGCTATACGCACAAGATCGGTCATGTGGGACATGATATAGCATTTGCCCAAGACATCTCGAATACTGGAGTATTAAGAGGTGTTAACATCCAAACTCAGATAAGACAATCTGAAACCACAATTAGCATCCTAAAAGGCTTGTAAAATTGCTAGGATGAGTTAGAGTAGAGAAAGTTGAACATGTCAATGCAAACTTCCAGACATGGAAGGAAAGTAGGCAGAAAGTGTTTCTAGCTGAGAACTATTGCAGACTCTACAAACGAAAGAATGGAAGCCATAAATATAGTAAAGGGTTACTAGAAACTATCAATGGAAAATCAAAGGAATAGACCTTCGATTAGTTGATAATTCACAAGGTTTAATCGGACTACATCCGTAGTCAACTACACTGTCACCTAAGACAAAGTATGAGAATCATACATAAGTCTAAGGCATAAGGTATATGTTGAGAATAACCTTGACTAGTAAATTGAGTATGTAAAAGGGTTTTATGGAGGAGGCTCACATTTACAAACTCTTTATCAGAAAGAAGTTAGTTATTTCACAGTCGTCTAAATTTGTTTAGTATTTAAAAGACAATCCACTGATAATAAAACATTCCAAATAGGTTTGTCAGATGCATCATTTGATAAATGAAACCGTATTAACTGAACTTGGAATATTAATTATCAACTCCCTAGGCCAGGTCATTACATAGACAACAATGACTTAGGAAGACTAACACGTGAGTCGAGGAGATAACGCTGTTTCATGGGCTATAGGAATAGGAGTATTCAAATTGACTACGTGGGTGTACTATTAGGAATATACACCGAGTAACCCTCAAATGAAAAGTACGTTATAGCGCTGAACGTCCAAAAGCTTCTCATCGACAAGATTTGAGAGATTCCTCAAAACATGAGTACTTCACTCATCTTATGTAAGGAATGTCCGACTTTGGTTCCGCCAAACGCCGCGTCGTAAAAATAGGTTTTAAAAGCGGATAATGGGAAAGACATGATAGACATGAAGCCGAGTGGGAGCACAAGAATGGACTGTGTCATCCTAATTACATTAGGAAAATGTGTCTCAAGTCCGTTTGATGAGTAGCAATTGAAAATGCGAGGTCGCGCTTAAAATGGATTGAAAGTTAATCATTTGTGTTTGAAAGATGTGCTTGGGATCAAGAAATTCTGAAAGATGTGACGTATCCGATGGGAGAGAAATTGATACGGGAATCGAGCATTGCACTTGTTCTAAGTACAAGTAGGAGTCTGAAGGAGATGCCCTTCGACCAAAGATGCAATGCGAGCAATTTTTTGGATAGGACAATTGATAAAAAAGATCATCAAGTCCAGACGATTTAGGGGTCGTAGTGTTTAGCTAGAAACCAACTACGATCGTCGAATTACGAAGTAATTCGCGGCTAACTTCGACCGGATCCTACACGGGGTTACACATAAGAATGTCTATTTGATCGGATGATATGACTAGTGGGATGAGAGATATAATCATGGGAGAGTCCCATAAACATGTCTCATAGGCCTAAAAGAAGTTTAGGCAAAGATAGCACAAAAGACTTGAAAGAAGGGATTTTGGGCCGGAGGCAAAAAGTGAAGTTTTTTGGCTCGTATTGGGGCCGGCCTTGGCTGGCCGGTTCCCTTAATGGGGCCGGTAGGATCTGCCCTTTTGGAATTGGTTTAGAAGGCCATATGTTAGGGAAATAGGAAAATAGAAATTTTCGACTATTTCCGTAATCTTATTTAAAAGGGACTTTTTGGAAAACCTAATTAGGGTGGGACTCTAACTAGATTTCTATATAATGTCTCTTAGGGACTTGAATATGGTGTAGAATTTCTCAAGAAGCTTTCTTACTCTACAACATCAAGTAGAGAGAGAAAGTGAGCTAATTCCCAAGCTATCTAACTATTCACAAAGAAGAAGGTGTTCTTCTAATGAAACCACCATTGGAGTTCTATCTAGATACAAGGTGGGAGATCAAATTGATCATTCAGGTGTCTTGAGTAGAGGAACAACACATGGGGCTCTTGGTCTTAGCATTCGATTGGAAAGGTTCGAGAGAAAACTAGCGATTAAGGTAATCCTAAACTCTTAGTTAATTATTAGCTTATGCATGTTGATCTTGGGACCTACTAGTGTTAGACAAGGGATGTCTGAGATTCCGCTTAGAACACTAGGTGACACCACAACCTAACACTTAATGGGTGTGGTCACTGCGTATTTATATGGAAAATTAGATACTTACATTTATATGAAAGTCTTTGAAGGATTTAAATTGCCTAAAGGCAATCCATGTATTCACTAAAGCCTAATCGAGCATTATACGGATTGAAGCAATCTGTATGAATGTGGTACAATCGTCTTAGTGGATATCTGAACAAACAAGGTTATGTAAATGATCTCATTTGTCCATGTATTATCAAGAAAGGAGATGCAGGATTTGCTATTCTCGTAGTTTATGTTGATGATATCAACCTTATAGGAACTTCAGAAGAATCTCTAAAGCAACAGAATATTTGAAGAAAGAATTCGAGATGAAAGATCCCGGGAAAATAAAATTCTGTCTTCGCTTACAAATTGAAAGAAGTACAAGCGGCATACTTGTACATCAAACATTATGCACTGAAAAGGTCCTCAAGCGCTTTAGCATTGAGAATTCATCCTCTTAGTACTCCCGTGGTGGTTAGATCTCTTGATGCTCTAAAGATCCATTTTGTCCTAAAGAAGAAGACGAAATACTTCTTGGTCCAGAAGTACCATATCTGATTGTTATTGGTGCATTATCATATTAGCTCAATGCACTAGACCGGATATTGCTTTTGTAGTAAATCTATTAGCCAGATATAGCTCTGCACCAACTAAGAGACATTGGGTCAGAGTAAAGCAAATTGTTCGGTATCTTAGAGGAACAACCTAGGATTCTTTTATCATAGAATTTATCTGGTGATTCTCCAGTGAAGAGATACACGGATGCTGGTTATATTTCTGATCCACACAAAGGAATTTCACAGACAGGCTATGTATTCACAAGCGGAGGTACAACTTTCTCATGGCGATCTAGTAAATAAACTATGTCGGTAACCTCATCTAACCATGCAAAAATTATTGTTCTCCACGAAGCCACGAGATAATGAGTATGGCTTAGATCCATTATTGAGCACATTAGAAGCTCATGCGGTGTTGTCTCTATCATAAATTCCCCTATAGTTATTCACAAAGATAATTCAGCATGCATTTTGATGAGACATGAAAATGACCCATCTGAATCTCTTAATTCAGGCTAGTTAGTTCATTACGAGCGGTTACTCTGATGATTTGTATGTTTTTCTTACTCATTGGTCTTTTACGAAATTGAGCTCGAAAAATAGATAAAAACGGGAGAAAGTCATATGAGGGGCAGGTCTTTTTGAGATAAGGGTAGTGTGGTTATTTGTTCAACCTTAGTACTCGAATAAAAGGTAGAATCTCGGACCAACCCAACAGCGAAAGCAGAAGCCAAATCGTAGTCCGGAGGAGAAAGATAGTCTAAGTCAAAGATCAAGGTCAATGATGTCCGACCAAATCAGCCAACTGACACATGGCATGCAATTTGACTTTCAGTTGAAATTTTGGTACACCGTCAGGCAATGAGGGTGCGTTTCGGGACATGACGGGGTCTACGATCCAGTACATTCGAGCAACAGTTGCAACCGTACTTCCCTAGGCGCGGGTTAGATCTAACGGTTGACGCTCTCATCTTTTTTATCCCGTGATCTTAACATGGGTTATAATACACTTCGATTGCTCCGCGATGCACCGTATCTATGCTCAACTGGCACATGACAGCCAAATATTGGCCGTATCTCACGTCTTCTGATTGGGTAACTATTCTCCAGTTGTCTTCTTTATTTCTTTCTCAATTTGTTGTTATCTTTATTTTTGAAAACTTATAAAGAGAGAGAAGATATAAGAGAAGAGATGGAAAGAAAGGGTCATTTTCTCTAAGGGATTGAGCAGGGGCGTGGGAGAGGGGGTGCGACCGGTGCGGTCGCACAAGGCCCCTCTCCATTTAAGGGCCCCATTTTAGTAATTTCAAAGCTTTTCTAAATATAAAGTAAACAGCGTTAGACTAATGTACAAGCAAAAGTCGGTAGCCTAGTTGGTCAAGACCAGATTCACGCGCCCACGACGTCTTGTGTTCGAGTCCCTTCTCCTACAACCTAAATCATATTTTTCAAATGTTTTATAGGATGTTATACCTAAGGGCACCCACCTTATAAGGCCCATATTATTATATTATAACTATTCTAAAAGCCTCTCCAATCTCTTTCTCTATTTGGTTTTTTTATATTTTTATCTAACTTTATTTCTATGTTTCTCATTTCTTTTTTCTCTCTACTATTATCTTTATTTTTCTTTGTTCTTCTCTCTCCCCCTCCCTCTCTCTCATATACTAAAATACAATAGGATAATATGTCTTCTTTTCAAAATATGCATATTCTTTTTTTGTTATCCGAATAATTTCTCATGCAAAAAGTATAGGATTTACGTGTTGAATTGGGTTATCCAAGTTATACTTATTTGCTATAAGAATACTTCTTTAATTCATATAATTGTATCTTTCAAATATTAGATTAAATTGTGTTCTTGGACTTATGGGAAATGATAGAATGACTTAGAAATTGGTACTTAGAAGGTGACATATTTCCTCATTTAGAAATAAAAGCGGTCCCCACCGTAGTCAAACTTTGAAAAAACCTTGTCTTTTAGTGATTCCACATCAGCTGGGCACTAAAATGCCCAAAAAATTTGGGCTCTCTAGCATCTCCCTGGACTTATTTACTTACATCAAATATAATTTAAATATCTTTACTAGTATTATGTAATCTTTCATGTATTAATACTTTTACATAATGTTTTTAGTCATAATAATATTTTCTTAAGTTAATCTTAACTATTTTACTAATATATCGCATGTAAATATTTTTGTGCTCTTACATCATATAAAGGGCCCCGGTTAAAAGTTCGCACCGGGCCCTCAAAATCTCAGCCACGCCACTGGGATTGAGACTCGGCTAGATGATTCGTGGAGAGAGAGAGGGTAATTGAAGAAAGAAATTAGAAGGAGATTTGAATAGAGCAGTGATAGGGAGAGTATTTGGAAATTATATGCTTAGAGAGAGAAACAACCGTCCTCTCGTAACTCACTGTTATACAGTAAGTATTTATTAAAGATTACACTTAATTTTTTGGGAAGGAAGATGTGTGAAGAGGAAAGATTTTATGAGAAAGAGATTTTGATTGAAGAAAGATATATGGATGTAGAGAGGGAAAGGGGTATTTTTCTTCTCTCTTCTCGGATTGGAAAAAAAATTAGAGAAGGAAAGCAAGATAGAACCAGCTGGATTTCGGGTTCTCTCTATATAACAGGAAGAAGGAAACACAGAGGAGATATCCAGACAGTTTCAAAAACACAGAGAGCTCGGTTTTAGAACAGGAACTGAAAATCAAAGCCACCATCATCTTCTATTTTTCTTCTTCTTCTGCAATTCCTTCTTTTTTGTAAGAAGAAAGAGAGAATAATAGTGAGAGAATGATGGTAGTAGAGAATCAGAGAACTCATATTTTTCTTGTTCTTCAATCTTTTGAATCTTTGTAAGAGTGATTTAAAGAGAAATTGTAGAGTGAGAAAGAAAGAAATTAAAGAAAATCGACAAGAATCTTATTAATATTTCTCTTTGATTTGTCTATTGTTGATCATCTGTGTTTGGAATTGAGAGAAATTTTAGAGAGAGAATGTTTAAAAACAGAGAAGGAGATTACTGTTGAGAAGAATCTGTTTTGCTCGGGAAATTCTTGCTGGAAAATCATTTTCTCATAGGGTGTGTTTGGCTTCTGGAGGGAAAACAAATCCAGTGAGGAAAGTTCTGTTTTTCATCCCTACTCATCTCTTATTATTCATGTTCATTAATTTTTATTCATTATGAGTAACTAAATATCCTATCTAGGATTTTAGATGAAGTCCATAATGATAATTTTATCGATATGATTTATATGTGAGTCAATTAATTCTTAAACTAAATCCTCGTATACTTTAAGTTTTTTTGCTTTTAATGATAACATCTTCCGAATTTTACACCATTCATGTTATAGAGTCCGAGTAATATAAAGAATTAGTTGACCAATGCAAGTAAATCATCTTTGAAATTGTTAGGTGGATGAATTTGAAAACCCTAGGTTCTCCCCTTTTTTGAGTTTCTAATATATTTGTATTCAGGTATTTTGTGTTCTTTTATAATCATCTTACCCTTCCACTTTTGAAAAGAAGCCGTAACAGTTTTAAGGTTAGAATACAAGTTTGACCAAGTCTTTGTGGATCGACCTCGGTCTTACCGGGAATTTTACTACTTGACCACCGTGCACTTGCAGTATAGACCTTACAGGGAAACCTTCAAGGCTCACCACATTGCTCAGATCAAAGAAGGATATATCAAAGGACATAGAACTAAACACATATCTCTGAAGTTGTTATATTCACACTACTGATGTCGAAAATTGGCTCCCGGTTAAATCAGCATGAAAAAGGGAGTTGATGCATGATAGCCTCTGTTATGATAGAATATTCTGTTAAGAGAGGTTAGATTCCTCTGTTCAGCTCTGCTTCTCTGCTCTGCTCCGCTTGTCTGCTCTCTGCTTCTTGCTCCAGCTCCTGACTCCTAGCTCCAGCTCCTGATTCCTTGCTCCTGTTCGTCTGTTCCCAAAGGGGGGAAAACCTGCAAAGGATTCGAAAACCGCTCCGACGCTCAAGACAGTTAGGTTGCTCTTTGCAGTAAAAAAATGAATATTGATTGATCATTTTGGGAGGTGAGTTATGAGAATTCTGAGTTATGGTGATCTTTTTGGGAGAAGAGATAGTGTCCTGAGAAGGACGATGTCGGGGGCCTTTTATAGACGATGTTAGGCCGACTATGATCAGTGACGGTGGTGCGGCAGTTGCCGTCAAACCAATATAGAAGTTACCTCTTTTGTGTATCTAGGGCTTCTCTTCGAGTCTATCCCGGATCTCTGATAAGTGAAAGTTCCTAAGTTCAAGGATACTTCGTTGTTATCTTTGCCAGAGTGATAGACTTTAACGGAGAAGTTTCCTCCTTTAGATACGTGGAGTCCAACCGGGCTTAAACACTTCTAGATGTGTAACCGACTGAGATCTTTTTGGAAAGTTCGGGATTAAGTCATTTAGGTCGCGCAGCGCTGATATCTTCCCAGTTTTGGGCGTAAGATATGGGCCGAACTTGTAGAGACCCCTCTTATTCCTTTAGAGATCCCAGGGCTGATCTATCCATGCCAAGGGCGTTTTGTGCGGAGCTGGTTTCTTCTGGCCGACCTCCCTATTGTGGGAATGTGCGGTGGACCATCAGGGGTTTTAGCTGTCCTGCTGCCTCAAGCCGAGCTGTTCCAAGAGACTTCTGGTCCGATCTTTGACTCTTCAGACGTTAGTCAACGTCTGGACATTTTATGCATCATCATGAGTCCCGCCACTCCTTAGTTGAAAGTAGAGAGGCTAAGGAGTAGAAGTAACTCGTGTGTTTTACTTTGAAGGCCAGAAGTCGAAAGTTTTACCTGCCCAGAGCTGTATCGTAAATCTATTTGGGCCTTACCTAGACCGTGGCCGTTTGGTGGAGTTTTGTCTTACTGTCAGTATTCCCGAGCTGATTGGAGATTTTTTTTTATTGTGTATTAGCTCTGCTAGAGCTGATCTGGCTGTGTTTTCATACGTGGCTTATTATTCCAGGGCACGTTTTGTCTTCTGAGCAAGTAATTCATTCCTTTCCATGCATGATTTTGTGACGTCACAGATTTGATTCTCTGATTGCCTGTTTTCGGCGCTGATCCCTCTGAATTGTTATTCATGGTAGCGTTTTTGGCGTGCGTGGACACGTGGTATCTTGCTAGTGGGAAATCGGGTACGTTCCCTAGGGTTCTATTAATTCCTAACGTCATCTTTGGGCTAATCTGCTACCGCGTGTCTCTTTCCCATTGGCTCAGTAGCCTTAACCCTCAAGCTGAGGCTTTTTAAGCCTCCGGATCTGTTCATATTTCTTTCTTTCTCTTTCTTCGTCTAATCAGTTCTTCATTTCTTGGGTTGTGCTCTCCTTCCTCCTCTGTTCCGTTTCAAGAAAATGACAACTTCTTCTTCGGCTGCTGATTTCGCTGGTCAACACCGCTTCTCGTGCCTGATGACTCATGGTGATCTTGACACTCTTCGAAGTGATCATGTGATTCCTGCTTCCGTCGAACTCCTTCTGCCTTATCCTAATGATAAGATCTACCTTTCTGATGATCGTCGTGTTGGCGTATATGAGGTTTTCTTCAATCGAAGGTTGGTGGTTCCTTTCCCTGCTTTTCTTGTTGATTTGTTGAACTTCTATGGATTACGACTCTTTCAGATGAGTCCCAACGCCGTTATGACCATTATGGTGTTTTACTTCCTTTTTCTTCAACTTGGTAATAAGGCAAGCTTGTTTGCTTTTGATAAGATTTTTTCCCTCAAATCCAGTGACCAATGTTGGCATTATTTTTCCTCTCGCGTCAGTCCGTTTTTCTCTGCTCCGACTATTCCGAAGGTTTATAAGGGTAGGTTCTTTTTCGTTCATCCTTTTCTTGTGACTGAAAAATATGATTTTCGTTCGCCTGATCCTACCTATACCCGTCTGACTCTTGTTCCTGATGAAGGAGATGTTAAGTGTCTAGCGGCCTTAAATGCTTTAGTCAGAGACAAGGAGGGTTTTATTCCTGAGAGCGTTGCTGATCTGCAGGCTCTTTATCAGCAAAAGAAGCTCCCTTCTGTGCCTAGTAAGTCTTGGTTTGAAGATGTCTCTTTTTCCTTCTTTTCTTTTCGGTATTCTTTGTACGTCTGATTTCCTTGATTTCCTTTTTCTTTTTTATCTTTCTTGGGAAAACGGAGTAGGACTGATGGCATGCCGTCCTCCTCTGGTGTGAAAAAGTCTCGTACCAAATCTTCGGGTAAAAGAAGTATGACTGGTGTCATTATTCAGGAACCTGTTGGTCCGGCTTCACCTCTGGTTGCTACCAGCTCTTCCCTTCCGGTTCCTTTTTTGATCAGTCGTGGTGTTGTTGCTTCCAAGACCAGGGCGAGTGTTCATTCCTTGACCGGCAAAGGGAAGTCCTTGTCCGACCTAGATTTATCGGCGAAGGTGTCTTCTCTGCCGAAAGATGTCCCGCATCGTGTGTCCTCCCTGATCGATAGTTTTTATTTGTATTTTTAGAATGAGGTACTTCCAACACTATTTTTCTGTCTTCTTTTCTTCCTTATGCTCTTTTCCCAATCTTGCGTATCTTCTTTGCCTTTTTCCGAGTTATCAAGTTAATCACAACGTCGCATCTCAGTTATCCTCGATCGAGCGCCTAGAATCCCAGCTTGCGAAGGCCGAGAAGGATGCCTTGTCTTACAAAGCTGAAGGCGAGATTTTGGCCAACGACGTGAAGATTGTCTCCGCTGAACGAGATTCGTGGAAGCTGGAAGTGGAGCAATCTAGGACCAGTGCTGAACTTCGGTCTTCTCAATCTAATGCTCGTGTCGCTAGTCTGGAAGAGAGGCTTCAAGCCCTTCAGGAGAAGGAGGCTACTCTGATTCAGCAGAGAGACAAAGATAAGGCCGCTCTTCAAGCTTCTTACAAGAACATCTTTGAGATTACCGACGTGAGCCGTCAGAGGGTGATAGCGACTTTCAAAGAGGGGGATGAGTTCTCGGCGATCTTGAGGCGGCAACGTAAATTTGCGTTTCAGGTTGCTTGGGATGCGTCTCGTCATTTCTACGTTCCTAAGGAAACTACTCCCCTGCATCATCTTGATAAAGAGTGAGTCGCCTTGTACGTTAATGCCGCCATTGTTGATCGAGGGTTGGAGGAAGACTTTCCCTTTAGTGAGAACGAGTGGGACTAGGAGGTCACCAATTCTGTGGTCCATGTGGGTGATGACTCCTACAAAGGCTCTGCTTCCTCTATTCCTGGTCCTAATGGTCATTCTGGTCCTATCCTTTATTGTGAAGAACCGTAGTTGTTTTTGTTTTTCTTTTGTCTTCTGGATGCTCTTCATTTCCTTGTCCGAATGGTGACCTTGATACAATGGCTTTTTTTTTCTGTTTCAATCTTAATGGTTTTTATTTGCTTCAATATCTTGCTGCTGCACACATAAGAACCTCCCATAGTAGAATATAGTTAGTTCATCCTAACTTACTAATGCAATTCCTAGGCTTACTACGCATGCTCCGAATGATCGCTCCTGCATAACAAAGTAAAGTCAGACCTGTTCTATCATGACCTAGGCTTACTAATTCCCTCTACAGAAATAGAACCCAAGTTAGCCCTGTATAAAAGTATCGAATATTTTATAATCCTGAGCTCTACCCCTGGTTGTAGCTTGCTGGCTTTGTTGGCCTAAGAACAACTAATTTAGCTATGTCTTCTCCTTAGACCTCTGGTTATAGCTTTTGCTACCAGAGCTGGTTTCGCCAGCTTGATCTTGGCTAGTTTAAGTAGGACTTCTCCTTGGACCTCTGGTCGTAGCCTTCGCTACCAGAGTTGGTTTCGCCAGCTTGAGCTTGGCTAGTTTAACTAGGACTTCTCCTTGGACCTCTGGTCGTGGCTTTCGCTACCAGAGCAGGTTTCGCTAGCTTGAGCTTGACTAGTTTGACTAGGACTTCTCCTTAGACCTCTGGTCGTGGCTTTCGCTACCAGAGCTGGTTTCGCCAGCTTGAGCTTGACTAGTTTGACTAGGACTTCTCCTTAGACCTCTACTCGTAGTTTCGCTATCAGAGCTGGTTTCGCAAGCTTGCACTTGGCTAGTTTAACTAGGACTTCTCCTTGGACCTCTGGTCATGGCTTTCGCTACCAAAGCTGGTGTCGCCAGCTTGAGCTTGACTAGTTTAACTAGGACTTCTCCTTAGACCTCTAGTCGTAGCTTTCGCTACCAGAGCTGGTTTTGCCAGCTTGACCTTGGCTAGTTTAACTAGGACTTCTCCTTGGACCTCTGGTTGTGGCTTTCACTACCAGAGCTGGTTTCGCCAGCTTGAGCTTGGCTAGTTTAACTAGGACTTCTCCTTGCACCTGTGGTCGTGGCTTTCGCTACCAGAGCTGGTTTTGCCAGCTTGAGCGTGGCTAGTTTAACTAGGACTTCTCCTTAAACCTCTGGTCGTAGCTTGGGCTATCAGAGTTGGTTACGTCAGTGCGGGCACGACTAGTTTTCGTCGGGACTCCTCCCGTGCCCCTGGTCGTGGCCTTAGCTACCAGGGTTGTCTTCCTCATTCAACCATGAATAGTTTCGCAAGGACTTCTCCTTATACCCCCGATCACCTTCATCGGGGTGGTAGTTTAACTAGGACTTCTCCTTGGGGATCTACAGGGACCACATTTCACTCGAGTAAAGGGTTGAGTTTAACTAGGACTCCTCCTTGTGAGGCCTCGGGTCGCAACCATAGCTACCAGAGCTACCTCCTTTGCCGGCTTGAGCCGATCAGTGTAACTAGGACTCCTCTTTAGGACCTTGGTGAGGGGTCGGTTTTTACTCGAGTAAAGTTCAGTTTAACTAGGACTGCTCCTTAGGGCCCTCGGTTGTCGCCGTAGCTACGAAGGCTATCCTGTCCCTGATCGTGGCTTTCGCTTAGCAGGGCTGTTTAAATTAGGGCCCTTGGTCGCTGCTCTCACTTACCAAGGCTGCCTTTAGGTCTCCTGGTCGTGGCTTTCTTTGTTAGGGCTACCTGTTCGATTTAGAGCAAAATGAGTTTAATTAGGACTCCTCCTAAAAATAATTTATTTTGCTAGATAAAATAGGTAGATAGTTGCTGAAAATATTTTATTTTGCTAGTTAAAATATGTAGCGAGCAGCGCTACTTTTCTTGCCTAGAGGCTAAAATTATATATATATATATATATATATATATATATATATATATATATATATAGATAAAATATGTAGCTAGTAACACTACTTTTCTTGCCTAGCGGCTAAAATAATATATATACGTAGGTACTCTGTGTGAGCAATACTGACCTTGGTGGCGCTATTCCTGCATGTTTGCGGCGTGATCAAAGTCAGTGATTTTTCCAGTGCTTGGAAGGGTGGGGACCACTGCTGGCTGTCGACAGTGTCGAGCTGAAACGGCGTAACATTCCCTGGCTGCCGCTTGATCTCCTTTTATTGTTCCTACCAGATTCGTTCCCAGAATTGGGAATTTCAGAGTTAAGTGGTTCAAAATGATCACAGCTCGTGATTCCTTCAAGAAGTTCCTTCCCAGAATAATCTTGTACGCGTGTAGTTCGACGATGATCACGAACTCCATCATTAGTGCTCGGCTGGTCGTTCCTTCTCCGATGAGTATGGGTAAAGTGACCTTTCCCCCAGCTCGTAGTCGATCTCCGCCGAAACCTGTCAAGTAACGGTCATAAATCTCGGTGTGATGTGCTCTCACCTGGAGTTTTTAGAGGCATGCTCGGCTTATGATCCCTGTGGAGCTTCCCATGTCCACTAGGATACGCCCTATTCTTCGATTAGCAACCAGCGCTGTTATCACTAGGGGGTCTGCGTGATGTGTATTACTCCTTTCAGGTCATCATTAGTGAATATTATCAGAGGTGTGGCCTCGTTTTGTACCATCGTGATCTCCAGATCCTTTCGTCGTCTTATGTTAGTTTTGTTCTCTACCTGAGTTGGCCCTCCAGCTATGAAGTTGACACTTTCTTCACCCTCAGATTCGACCGTTTCCGCCTCGGTGAATATTCTCATCAGAGTTTCTGATATTTCGCCGAGCTCTTTCGCCAGTACTGTCAAGCGCCTGATTGTTGTTACTGCTAAGGTCGTGTCTCGAGCTCCCTGGCTCTCACTCTGGTCTTTTTGACGTGAGTTGGTGGCCCTTTCGTCGGAGGGTTTTCCGAACGCGTCGAGGAGAGCTTGGGTGAGATTAGTAAAGTTTCTTGTTTCCGAGAGCGATCCTATTCCTGAGAATGTTGGGCCTCTCAGGTCGTTTGCTGTTCTGGAATTTTTACCCACTAAGGATTTCAACCTAGCCTCTGCTACATCTAGGTCGCTCTGAGATCATTATGAGGTACAGATATCCTTCTTGGTCTTCACCGGGTGTTTGTTTTTCTTCCGGCATGTCTGTCGGAAGGTGTTTTAGGAAAATATGATTAGTTTTGAAGAAGTACTGAGTAGGATTCGAGTTACCGAATGTGATGATTTGCTGGAGAGATCCCCTCCTTTTAGCGCCAAATGCTAATGTCGAAAATTGACTCCCGGTTAAATCAGCATGAAAAAGGGAGTTGATGCATGATAACCTCCGTTATGATAGAATATTCTGTTTAGAGAGGTTGAATTCCTCTGTTCAGCTCTACTTCTCTGCTCTGCTCCGCTTCTCTGTGAAGGAGTTGAAGGAGATGTCCTTCGACCAAGGTGACAATGCGAACAATTTGTCGGATAGGAAAATTGATGTGGAAGATCATCAAGTCCGATTGATTTAGGGATCGTAGAGTTGTAGCTAGAGACCAACTACGATCGTCGAATTACGAAGTAATTCGCGGCTAACTTCGATCAACGGGTTACACATAAGAGTGTCAAATTGATCTAGGATATGACTAGTGGGAGTGAGATATAACAATGGGAATGTCCCATAAACATATCTCATAGGCCTAAAAAGGAATTAGGCAAAGATAGTACCAAAGGGCCAAAATAGGGTTTTTGGGCCTAGGCCGATTCGGGCACTTTTAGGGCTCGGATTGGGCTGATTTTTGGAGGGACGTGTCCTTATATTATGAAAATTAAATATGCCAATTTTGGCTGGGTTTGAACGTCATCTCCTTAGGGAATTGAGAAAATATCAATAGTTGCTATTTTCGACAATTTCCTTAAATCTTATTCAAAAGGGTGTTTTAGGAAACCTAAAAGGAGGTGGATTCTTATTAGGGTTCTATATAAACACTATTAGGGCAGAGAATAAGGTGTGGAATATCTCTCTAAGCTTTCTTACTCTACCATATCAAGTAGAGAGGAGAAAGTGAGTAAATTCCCATTAACTATCTATCTAGTCAAGAAGAAAGGAGTTCTTCTTCCAGCCACCATTGGTGTGCTAGCTAAACAACAAGGTGGGAGATCAATTTTATTGCTCGTGTCTCAAGTAGAGGATCTACGTTTGAAGCTCTTGGTCTTCTCATAAGCAATTGGAAAGGTTCGAGGGAAAACTAGCGAATAAGGTATTTATCTTTCTGGTTTTACTTAGTATTATTATGGGCTTATGCATGTGATCCTGGGAATACTAATGTAGACATTAGATGTCTTATTTCCGCCATAGACATTAGTATATGGGTGTAAACCCCATCAGTGGCGTCAGAGCCTCTTGCAATTAGCCTATCTTATCTAAGTTTTGGACCAATTCCATACTTTTCTAGATAGATTATTGTGTTTAAAAGTGTTTTGAACACAAAATTTTGATTACTTTTGAATAGGATTCAAGTATTTGTCAAAAGATTTCAAAATTTGTTCTTGAAAAGAGTTTTAAAACCTAAAATTTTGATCCAAATTGGTTTGATTTAAAAAGTTGTTTTAAGTTTTCGGAAACTTTTGAAAAACAAAATTTGGAATTTTAGAAGTGTTCTAAAAGGAGTTGTTTTGAGTTTAGGAAACTCCCAAAAACAAAATTTGGAAAAATTTAAAAGGTTCTAAAAGTTTTGAAAAGATTTCAAAAATTTAGAAAGAGTTTTAAAATTGGAAATTTAGCAACTTAGAGTTGCAAAAGAAAAAAAAAATTGGGAAACTAGGGTTTTTGGAAAACCCGAGTGTCCGGCCATGAAGCTCCTGGACGCGTCCAGAGCAGCGGCTGGACGCGACCAACAGCTGCAACAGAAGCTTCTGGAAGCGTCTTGGAGAGGCGTACAGAGCAGCTGCTGGGACGGGTCTTGGAGACGCGACCAGCAACTGCAAGGGAGCTTCCTGGACGCGTCTGAGACGCGTCCAGAGCACTCGACCAGACGCGTCTTGGAGACGCGTCTGGGAGGTTCTGGGTGTCTCGGACTAAGTCAGGGACACCTAGTGCTGCTCCGGTGTTTGGACTAGCGTCCTGGCTCCGGCCTAGCGTCCTGGCTCCGGCCAGGACATGCCGGCCCTATGGGCAGTGCCATGTCCGGACCTTGTCCGAGCCCTTTTGTGGGCTTGGGCCGGGACTTGTCTAGGACTTGTCCCGGACTTTTTCGAGGCTTTCGGACCACGAAAAGGGACTATCATTCGAGTGGGAGTTTTTGCCAAATTTTCTTTCGATTCCAACCAAATAATTCCAAAGTTAATCTGGGTCATCCGGAAGGCCAAAACGGATTTCTCTTAAATTCTTCGAATTTAGACTTAAGGTCCGTAATGTGACATGGGATGTCGACAAAAGTATCTCCTGGATTAACATGCATATATAATTCTTAGCCTTGATATATTATATGATTGCATGTGATGTGAATGCGGGAAACTAGTATGGCCATAAATTTATTTTTTTATTCTTGTTTTAAGCACGGATGGGTGCATGCTTTGTAATTAATTTTAATTTCAAGTTTATACGATCTGCAAATCGTTAGAGTCTTGTAATTAGAGTTTAGGGTCTATGAGTTCATTGAAAAGCTCAAGGATGAAATCCAAAGGCGAGTGGGAGAATTCAATGGAGGTTCAAAGATGACGATCTAAGACGAACCAAAAGGCGAAACAAGAAGAAAACCAAAGGAGATTAGATCTTCTAGGTTACGGGCCATACTAGAATCCATGTCCGCTTGATTTACTTTCTCGCGCGCATTTACTTACTTATTTACGCTTTATGTCGTGGATGTTAGTTAGGCTAAATAGTTCACTATAACAAAGGCCAGACTAGCGTAAAAGTCCCCAAAAATAATCTCGAGTAATCGCCTATCCAGATTAATACACTCGTTGTGCCCTTGTTCGAGGAAGGTGGGTCGGCCTTCGCAGAGTACCTCCTCTACCTTGGGACAATGCGGGTAGGTCTATAGAAGAGGGCTACATGTCTAAATGGTTCTACTCAACGAGATCAGCAAGAGAGTCTTGGATACTCGAGGCAAAAGGATAGATTAGTCAATTATTAATGAAATCTATCAACCAAGAGTCATAAGGTATGATCACTGATAGGCCCAAAATAGGTCTATTCCCGCAAGTATACGGGGTCAAGTTATAGTATAATTTGTAAATCGAGAAATCGTCCCAAGGAATAGGTAGGTAACTTCGGATATTGACGGCGAGTTTAGCCCAATAATCAAAATGTCAATAGCTAACTTAGACTAACACACACCCCACTCATAAATTTGATGATTGATTTGGAAGAAGTAAGAAAACAAATAATACTAACTAAACTATCTAAGACAGAGGTAAGAGGATATCTAAGGTTATAAAATCCACCGCATAATTTCACTTTATAAACAAGCACTTAATTACTTAAATCTCTTTTGTATTTACTCGGGATCCAATATAATGAACTATTTGGATTCCGGATGATGTTCTAGATAAAACAATTTTATAATCACTAATTCTAATTGTCTTCCTTATAAAGATTCGGATCACTTAACTATTATTCATCATCTAAAAAGCATACTCCATCTAACAACTTAACGAAAGTATGAAATATCTAATTATGAGTCATGAGTAATGGAAAGAAAATCCAATCCATATAGATAAACAATCAATAGACATTAAAGCACATCAAAGGATTTAATTAATCAAGAACAAGTATTTTAAAGATCTAAAATGGGTTTCATTTACAACCTTAGATTGCTAAATTAACTATACATGGAATCTAGAATATCATTCATTGACATTGTAAAATAAATGAAAATACTAAGAAATTAATAGAAAGAAATCACCAAGAATGTTCAAACTCCATATTCCCATGTATCTCCATTTTATCCAAGATTTGCTCCATTTATGCTCAAAAATTTTACTCCAAGAAATCCAAGTAATAACTATTTTATTGCCACCCAAATAAGAAAAAGAAAGAGAAGGAAGAAATTAGATGTAGAAAGAAGTTGGAAAGAAAAGATGAAAGGGGGGTAAAGATGATAGAAGAATATGGAAGGAAGAAGGAAGAAGGAGATGACTATTAATGGAAGAATAATAGTGTGGTAGAGAGGAAGTAGTAGTATTATTAGAGAAAGATAGAAAAAGAATGGAAAAGATGGATTAGGTTGAAGAAAGAAATAGGTAAGAAGAGATAGGTTGAATAAAGAAATAGGTAAGAAGAGGTATATGGGAATAGAGAAGAGAGATATTGAGAGGGTTTGCAAGTCTAGAGAGAAATGAAAGAGGTAGAGATTTATTTATAGATGGGTTGATGGCTAGGGTTTTAGGAGTTAATTGGGAGAAAATGGGAGAAAGAGGGTTAAAATTGGAAGTTAGGGTTGCTTTCTACTCAAGAAATGATTTCTGATTGGTTGAACATAAAGTGAGACAAAAAGGAGGGGTATAAAAGTAATTTTCGGAGGGCTTAAAAGTGAAAAGAGGGACCACATGCTGCTGTCCGTTTTGTGCAATCAGGACGTGCCACGTCACCTGATATTATCCCACCAGCCAGAATGGTGCCCGAAAGTGTCCCACTAGTCTACATTGTTTGACTCCAACTTTGACTATGCATATCTCACTCTTCCGGACTCCGAATTGACTTCCGTTTTCTCCTACGAGTTCATCTCGGACTCTACTTTTCACTCGTCACTGACTTTGTCCAAATTTCCCAGAATACCCTTGTGTCCAAAAGACCAAAATGCCCTTCAAGTAACTTTTTCTCATTTTTAACCGTTTTTCACACCTAACTCCGCAAAAGACACCTAATCATAGAAAACCAACCATTTTATTATAATAAGGACTCGAAACCGACTAACTTGGCTAAATTAAACGACTTAGATGGGACATTTTCATGACCCATCAATCACTGAAGTAGTTCGCTCACCCGGAACGTTGGAGTCAAAGGGTAGGGCCTTCGTCCGCTTTACTCCGAAGAACTAGGATCTTGGAATCACTTATTCAATCGGGGACGATTTTATATTGAATAATGTGGGAAAACTAATGTTTTTCAAGAACGATAACGAGTTTAAAACTTTGCCATTTCTTTATGTAGAGTTAAGATGACACAAGGAAACAGGTTCAGCCTTGAATCACGCCTAAGGGAGGTGTTGATCAACACTAGAATACCCAATCCCAGTGTTGACTCATACCGGAGAAGGTCAAAAACCTTTTTGCAAGCAATCGTATAACTTTCTCTTTGAAAAAGTTATAGATGCTAGCGTAACCATTAAGACAAACTGAGGAAGAGGTTCCCACATCAGTCATAAATGGAGAGGTATGAGACCTCCAAGGCAATCTGAAAGTCATGCTAAAGGAAGGCAACAAAATTAATCTATCACCCAATTCAATATCGATTGAACAAAGATAGATAAGACCTTAGACGAGTCACTCAGTTTGTTACAAACAATTGAGCAGAACACACGGGAATATTAAATCTAAGAAAGGTTTTTGAGATTTGATAAAAGGAATCTAAGAAACTGTTTCTTGAGATTCAAAGGGGCAAAGGGTCAGTAAAGTGAGAAAAAACATTTGATCAAAGAAAAGGCAAGCAGTTGGCGAATACATGATCAAGAGTATTCCTCAATACTGTGAATGTTTCCAAACAATGGCTAGACCATTTAAAAAAGGAAACTACCTTTAGCACCTAGAGGACAAAAGGAATGGAATTATGAATTCCAGTTCCAGTATCCTTGTTAACAAAGTTAAACAAGTATCACAGAATTCCTTCATCAGGTATTTAAGACCAGATGAGCGGCTCAGTGGGAGCTTAAGGGAATTACATACTTGACTAAAAGAAGTAAAGATCCAAGAGGGAGCAGAAGCAGTAATGCTAGGGATGCTGAAAGGGATCAAAGTCTTCCTTTAAACACTGATCTATCTTAGAACTTAACAACGATTATTTTGTTCTTCTAAAAACATCTGGTGTTTTAAACCAGTGGTAAATTAACTAAAGGTTAACATTGATAATGACAAATATCAAGAGATTCAAACTCATTAACTACAACATTGTCGATTAAGTCTTAAGGACTAATTGACAAAGTCACCCCTTTTAAAAGGGCATAGAGACTAGTAATCTATTAGGACTCATACGGTTCTATGCACCCCTATAAGTTTACTTGCAGAAGCTAAGGAGAGATACTTCAATATCTGCTCCGACAAACTTTATGAAGTATGGGAACGTACAAATCATAAAGTGTGAGTCGGAATGTTTGAAAGGTTCAAACAAATTACAAACCGAAGTATAGAATCACTTTGACAAGAGAGTTAAAGCCATCCGATTGGAGTGGTGAAAACTTGAGTCAAACACTTGATAACCATCAAAGGAGTTGAGAAACAATTTTCCAACTCTGCTCCATGGAATACATCCGACGGATGGTGGATTCAGTTGGAGTAATCAAACACTGCTATGCATGATTCGATCAATGATGGGTTTAAGCCAAGTCTTCCGAATACGTTGGGATATATTCTAAAAACGATTACTTTCACACTTACCAAAATCCGTCTAAAAGCTAAATCTTGTGTATAAGTGTTTTACGAGGATACAAAAACTATCTAAAGTCTGACGCAATTTCTTTGGAAGAAATTTGGGTTTCCTCCACAAACAATTAAGAGAACAAAGTGTTTGTTGCTCATGATAGTATTCTTATAGTAATTAGCGTACCTAGTAATCTGGGAGAAAAATACTAATTATTACAAGAATAAGTGGGAGAAAAGTACAAGTCGAATTAATTCGATCATGAGAAAAATCATGAAGAGTCATGAAGAACAATCATGAAAAATGTACTGGCCGATTAAGTTCGACAAAGAGCAACAAAACTGTTGAAAGACAATAAAACCGCGGTTCCTCTGGAAAAGGAAAACGTAGAGATTGAATCTTAAAACCTACCGCACAAAAGCGAATGTAATTCGCAGGAGAACTCCCAAAGTAGTTGAAAGTGTCTCTAAAGGAAAAATCTCAAAATAGTTGAGAATATTCCAAATTGTTGTTCAAAATCCCTAAAAGGTCAAAAGTAAAATCTCAAAGTTTCAGAAGATAATGGTTATTTGTGAAGAGATAAAAGACCTGCGCAGAGACGGAAACTGACTCTTGATTTTGGCTAGAAGCCAAAAATCATCATGGAATCCATATCTCATCTAGACATGTAGCCTGATAATTTAAGTCAACGGAAGACTTAAATTAGTTTTCTAGAATAGAAAACTGAGAAGGATGGAAACATTAGAGTTTTCCGAAACTAGACAAAAGGAATTGGATTTCCCCAGTCCAGTTATGTCCAAACGCATGCTTAAAGAATCCATCGACAGATTAAGCACGCAAGAGTCAGAATCTTCGATTCATAAAGGCAATCAAAATGGTTTTAATTCCTGAGGAATGAAGAAATTCTTGAATCACGAATTTCAAGAAGGTAAGTGGGAGCGACAAACCTTCCAGGTCCGTATGCAGAGTACATACAAAAGATTGAGTACGACAAAAGATGTTGTATAACAGTAACAAACTGACTCAATAAAAGGACCACACACAAGGATAAAAATGTCATTTTGGGCACCTAAAGATCTATAAGCATAGATCAAAAGGATGATAGGATTAGAGAGACTCGGTACGCTGAGACGCTTGAGATCCGAAACCGAAAATCTAAGACTCGAAAAAGTCTAAAAGAATTTCGACCAAAAAACTCAAAATCTAAGAGAAACCGATTAGCAAGCACGCATGAGATAGACATTTATGTTCGAAAACATAAAGACAAGTCATGTTGAACATGATTAGCATTTAGACATCCAAATTCGGATTGGAAACCCGAAACAATACTTTATACATCCTAGAAGGCTAAATGATAAAGTACTACAAGAGCTGAAACAAGTCATCATAGCGAACTTCCAGACATGGAAGGAAAGTAGGCTAAAAGTGTTTAAGCCGTAGCTGTTGCAAATTCTACATAAGAAATTAAAAGCCTTAAATCTAGTAAAGATTACTAGAAATTATCAAGGTTGAAGATAGCAAACTTTAAATTAATTGATAATTAGCAAAGTTTAAAACCGACTACCACGGTAGTCAAACTAAACTGTCACCTACAACATAGTATGAGATTCATACACAGTCTAAGGCATGAGGTAAATTTGGAATAAACCTCGACAAGTAAAACTGAGTGGGTAAAAGAGTTTTACGGAAGAGGCTCAGATTTACAACTCTCGTTATCGGAAATAATAGAGTTATTTCGCAAATCGTCTAAATTTGGTTTAGTATTTAAACGACAGTCCATAGATAATAAAACATTCCGAGTAGGTTTGTCAGATACGTGATCTGATGAATGAAACCCTATAAAGTGAACTTGGAATATTTATTGTCAAATCCCTAGTCCAGGTCATTGCATGGACAACAATGACTCACGAAGACTAGCATGGGAGTCGATGGGATAACGCAGTTTCATGGGCTATAGGAATAGTGTATTTGATTTGACTACGTGGGTGTGTAAAAGGTTTACACACTGGATAAGTCTCTAATGAGAAGTACATCACTCTTGATGAACGTCAAATACTTCTCAAAAGACAAGATTGGAGAGATTCCTCAAAACATGAGTGCTCAGCTCATCTAATGTAAGGAATGTCCGACTTAGGTTCCGTTAAACGCCGCGCCATAAAAGGAGGTTATAAAAACGGATACTGGGAAGGAAGGGATAGACATGAAGTTGAGTGGGAGCGCAAGAATAGATTATGTCCTCCTAACTATGTTAGGATACAGTGTCCTCGGGCCACTTGACGAGCAACAACTGAAGATGCATGGCCGTGCTCAAATGGATTAAAAGTTAATCATTTGTTGACAGTTGTGCTCGAGATCAAGAAAGTCTGAATGACGTGACGTATCAAATGGGATACTAAGTGACATGGGAATCGAGCATTGTACTTGTTCTAAGTCCAAGTGGGAGTCTGAATGAGTTGAAGGATATTTCCTTCGACCAAGGTGACAATACGGATAGGACAATTGATGTGGAAGATCATCAAGTCCGATTGATTTAGGGATCGTAGAGTAGCTAGAGACCAACTACGATCGTCGAATGACGAAGTAATTCGCGGCTAACTTCGATCGGATCCTACAACGGGTTACACATATGAGTGTCAAATTGATCTAGGATATGACTAGGGGAGTGAGATTTAAAAATGGGAATGTCCCATAAACATATCTCATAGGCCTAAAAAGGAATTAGGCAAAGATAGTACAAAAGGGTCAAAAACAGGGTTTTTGAGCCTAGGCCGATTCAGGCACTTTTAGGGCTCGGATGGGGCTAATTTTTGTAGGGACGTTACCTTATGTTATGAAAATTAAATCTGAAAATTTTGGCTGGGTTTGGACGTCATCTCCTTAGGAAATGAAAAAAAAATATCAATAGTTGCTATTTTCGATAATTTCCTTAAATCTTATTCTAAAGGGTGTTTTAGGAAACCTAAAAGGGGGTGGATTCTTATTAGGGTTCTATATACTTAGGGAAGAGGATAATGTGTGGAATTTCTCTCTAAGCTTTCTTACTCTACCATATCAAGTAGAGAGGAGAAAGTGAGCTAATTCCCATTAACTATCTATCTAGTCAAGAAGAAAGGAGTTCTTCTTCCAACCACCATTGGT
>BEHA01000420.1:39431-57430 GCA_002897215.1 Eschscholzia californica subsp. californica
TTAGGTTTAAAGGTCGCAGGCGGGAAAATGGTCGGCCGCCGACCTTCCCGGAGAAGATGATGAGTTGGCAGGTTTTAACGAGGTGGCAGAGAGAGAAAACATGTTGGAGGAAAGAGAAAATAAATGGAAGAGAGAGAGTAACGGTGTTATAACGGAAGGGGCCATATGGGCATTTCTTGTAAAGTAGGGGGCTAGGCAGGAAGCTGGTCACAAAGTAGGGGGCCATTAGGGAAATAACCCTTCTTTTTACCTCCTGAGTTTTCTTCAAGAATGACTTTTCTGAATTGCTCTTTTTTCTTGATATTTGTGATGAGACCCTTATTTTAGTTTCGGCTGAAATTCTTTGAGTGATTTTTTTCCCGTAATGGTAATGGCGAAAGGTGGAATTGCCCGTAATGGGAATGGCGACCCATTTTGGGGTTTTCCACCGAGGGGGAGGTGGTTCTAGATGCCAATTGGGGTTCCGCCACCGAAAGGAAGGTGATTCAAGTGGTAGAGACTTTTTTTCCTCAGTTTGATTTCTTCATGGAGTCTGGTCGACATATTTTCTTTGGGGGCCAAATGATTTAGCGGAACCTGCTGAGGCATCTTCTATCTCTCCTACTTGGATTCTCTTCTTTTTCACCGTTCTTCTCTTTTTCCTGTTGGATAGTTTTAAGGGAAGGTGATCGGAATTTTTCCTTTTGTCTCTTGCAATTTCTTCTGTAATAGACCTAAGCGGATGCGTCTATTTTGGTGTCCTTAACTGTGATTTCTTTTATAATAGATTTCTTGAGAGTGAATAAAGGAATTTGTTGGCTGCCTTCTATAACTGATTAATTAACTAGCTGCTGCTCCTTTTTTCGTCCATGTGGAGGCCCCTCTATTTAATTTCCTTTAATTACTTCATTAAATCCCTTCGGCGATAGCACCTGTTCGCTCAGGCTTCTTGACAGCTCGACCCTATAAATTTTGTCTAAATGAAGAAAATAATTCCATCATTTTCCAAGCTTTGTTTGATGGTCTGTGGCACTCTTCTTGAGAGTGATATTAGAATAACCTTCTACATGACCCTCAACCGTCCTGATTTCTTTGTCTGATATCTCTATATAGAGGTCAGGGGTGAAGGTTTTGCTATTGCTCTTCGTCTAGGCAACATAAATAACTTCAGGATTCTGGAGATACTCCTTTCCTCTTATCCCTTCGGTCCACTGGTTCATTCGATGCGAGGCATCCCGAGTGACTCTCGACTCATGATTTTTTAGACGATGGGGTTTCTTGTCTGTCGTGGAGGGCATGGTCAGTTTCTGACTATAGTTATCTGTGCCTCAGTGGGTTTGGTCAATCGTCCGGTTGTTCTTCCTTCTCCCTCACTGTCTTCTTCTTCTTCTTCTTTTTCAAATATGTAATTACCTTTTGTGAATTTAGTGAACAGTCTCTTTTGGTGTTGACGTGATTGTTGCTTTCTTTTGTTGTTTGTTTTCTGCACAAGGATTAGTGATGCAAGAATAGGGTTTAACATAATGACGCATGATCTAATGTTACTAATGCTCATGTCCTAACTTATTAAACTCTGTGATAATTCTTTCCGCCGGTATCCAGCAAAACAAGAACTTAGCTAGACTTGTAGAATGTTTTAGAGTGATTTCGCCGCTCAGTGCAGGAGGAGCAGAGCTAAAGGAGATGTCCTTGTGAAGGAAATGTCATGTCGGTCTGAAGGAGATGTCCTTTGAAGGAGTGTTCCGACCAAGATGATAATGCGCTCAATTTTTCGAATAAGATCAAGATGACTTTATCCAGAAGATCATCTAGTCCAGTCGAATTAGGGATCGTAATGCTTAGCTATAAGCCTACTATGATGGTCAAATGAGTTCGGTCATTCGCGACTAATATCGACCGGATCCTACAACGGGTACACCAAAAAGTGGTGACTTGATCGGAGAGAAATGACTAGAGGGAACTAGGCAAATGGATGGAGTAGATCCAGTTTAATAAGTCCAAAAGGTTCAGAATCAATCCGGACAAAGATAGGAAGAACCAGACCCGGAAGAAGGCCCATACTGATGATACATAAAATGTCCAGACGTTGACTAACGTCTGAAGAGTCAAGATCAGACCTGAAGTCCAACGGGTCAACCCGGCTTAAGGCAACAGGATCGCTGAATCCTTGACAATCCGCATATTCCCTAACTGAGAGGTCGGCTAGAGGAAACCAACCCTGTAACGCCCTCGGCATGTACAGATCAGCCCTGGGGTCTTCAGAGGAGTAAGGGGGGTCCAAACAGATCCGGCCAATGTCTCACGTCCAGAACTGGGAGGCAATAGCGCTAGGCAATTGACCGACTTAATCTCGAATCTTCCAGAAGGATCTCAGTCGGTTACAGATCTGGAAGTGTTTAAGCAAGTTTGGGCTTCAAGAGTCTTAAGGGAGGAAATATCTCCTTGAAGATCTATCACCTCGACAGGATATCTACGAAATATCCTTAAACTTAGGATATTTTTATTTATCCTAGATACAGGATAACTACGAAGGGAAACCCTAATTCAGCCTATAAAAGGGCCTCATATCATCTTCTTCAAGGTAAGCTGAACTAGTCTAACAGACTCCACCCCCAAAAGGATCATTCGATACTTATTCTTTTACTGCAAAGAGCACCCTGACTGGCTTGAGCGTCGGAGCCGTTTTCTTTCTTTTTGCAGGTTTTCCCCCTTAAATTTCTAAGAGAAGGAGCGGGAATCAAAGGAGCATCAATCATCAATACGGAATATTCGATCATAACGGAGGTTGTCATGCATCAACTCCCTTTTTCATGCTGATTTAACCGGGAGCCAATTTTCGACATCAACACATACCAAAAGAGACACGAGCATATAAAGTTGGCGGCCAGGCCCAGCTTACTAATGGGGCTGCCCTGACCAGCCACATTAGGAATCCCAGATGGGACATAAATCCCATCTGAGAGTCCCGCTCAGAAAAGGTTTCTAAATCTTATCTTTTCTGGATATCTTATTTGAATCATAATTAGAGTATGACTCTTACTTTAAGGCTCTCTATACAAAGACTCATATAAGAAAAGAAAAGGGGTGGAATTTTCTCAAGAGAACTCCATCTCTACAACATCAAGTAGAAAGTAAATTTTAGAAAAAAAAAAAACTCCCAACCTATCTATCTAGTCAAGGCAAAAGAGGTCTTCTTCTCAACCTTCCATTAAGGTCCTAGCTGACATTAAAGAAGGGAGATCAAGTCAACTTACTCGGGTGTCTCAAGTAGAGGAGCTACTATTTGGAGCTCTCATCTCCGAGAAAAGGCATCAGATTTAGTTCGAGGAAAAGTGATTAAGGCAATCTCCTGTTCCAATACAGTTCATGTTTAGTTGTTGCATGTGATCTTGGAAACTAGTGTTGGACGTATTAGACGTCTCATATTCCGCTTAGAACACTAGGTGACACCATAACCCAACAGTGCATTAGAGCCTCTTGCATGAGCTAACTTTGGCAAGAAGAATTAAATAATTTGGACATCAATTTGATTAGTTTGAATAATATTTAGGCTTAATCAAATAGATATTGAAAGAGTTTCAATTGTTTAAAGCTTTAAAGTTTGCGGTTTTTGAAAATAGTTTTTCGAAAGAGAAGATTAAAGTTTTAACAAATTTTTTAAAAAACTTTTCAAATATGGAGTTTTGGTTTTGACTCATTGAAGTCCAGATGGTGGAAGAGAAAGAAAATAAATATGGTTTGAAAAGCTTCCTGTCTGGGCCAGACGCGCTCGTCCCGGAGCTAGTCTGAGACTGTCATGGACCAGAAGTCTGAGACGTGTGCATCTCGGACGAGGAATCCGACACACGCAAGGATGCTTCCATTCCAGACGCATCTAGGACGTCCTAAGGCATCTCGGACTTGAAGTCCGAGATGGCTTAGGACCGACCGAGGACCAGACGCGTCTGGGAAATTCTAAGGTGTCTCGGACTTGAAGTTTAAGATGGCAGCCTAGGACTCTGTCCTTGGGCCAGACGCGTCTGGACTAGAGGACAATGTCCTAGCTCAAGGGGCCAGAACACGTTCTAGCCCATACCAAGACGTACTTTCCACAGGCCAGAACGTGACATGCTCGACCTATGCCAAAGCATGTCGTGGCTGTTGTGCCAATCGTGGTCAATGTGAACAATACGACTAATCCAAGACAAGCAATAGGAATAGTAAATAACAATCAAGAACAGAAGACAGAGATTACGTGGTTCGGTTGGTGAGACCTACTCCACGACGACAACGGCGCGATGATTTTCACTATGATAGGCAGACAAGTTTAAACAAGAGATTCGTGAGATTGTGCATACTGGTATCTCCTTAGGGTTTAGTTTATATAGCCACTAAAACCTAATCCCACTGCCTTACCGACTCTCTACAACCGACTCTCTCTCTACAACCGACATTATACACGGATAACACTAATCACCGACATTAGCCTAGCTTCCGCATTTCAGCTCTGTCTCGGAGTCCAGCTCTGCCTTACAGCCCTGCTTCGCATACCAGCTCTTTCTCAGCAATCAGCTCCGCTAACGGGTTAGAAATTCGACGGTAAGCGGGTTGGCGGGTGGTAAACCGGGTTCGATACCAATCCATATTCGAGTCACTTCTAACAGTGGCCATACCCGAGACCAAGTAATGGGTTTAGGCACAGAGTGTCCCAGACCTTGACCGATCCTTGTCCCGGGTGATTCTGAGTCTGGACTCAGATAACGGACTGAGATTTTCGGGTGTCGACTCGATTGGGAGTTTTTGTGTTTTTCTCAATCATTCTCCCGCTTCCACGTACATAATTTTGCCAAAGATGACCTGGGCCGTCTGAAGGCCCAGATAGAGTTTTTTTTCCTAAAATTGATTTTAGAAATCATTAAGGATAAAACTTGAATGCGCCATTAGTGTTAGCGTTAGCGGAGCTGATTACTGAGACAGGGCTGGTTTGCGAAGCATGTAGTTTTTGAGGTGACGAATTCAACATTGAATCACACCTAAGGGAGGTGCTGATCAACTTCTTAGAATGGAAGAACGAATCCGAGAATAGTTCTCAGATTCAAAAAGAAAGCGTACTAGAATACCCAATCTCAATGTTAACTCATACTAGAGAAGGTCAAAAGCCTTTTGCAAGCAATCATATAACATTCTCTTTGAAAGAGTGATGGATGCTAGCTAGACCATCAAGACAAACTGAAGAAGAGGTTCCTACAGAAGTCATAAATGGAGAGGTACGAGACCTCCAAGGCAATCTGAAAGTCATCCCAATGGAAGACAACCGAATTTATCTATCACCCAATTTAATATCGATTGAACAAAGATAGATAAGACCTTAGATGAGTCATTCAGATTGTTACGAACAACTTAGCAGAACACACCGGAATATCAAATCTAAGAAAGGTTCTTGAGATTTGGTAAAAGGAATCTAAGAAAGTGTTTCTTGAGATTCAAAGGGGCAAAGGGTCAGTAAAGTGAGAAAAACATTTGATCAAAGAAAAGGCAAGCAGTTGGCGAGTACATGATCAAGAGTATTCCTCAATACTGTGAATGTTTCCAAACAATGGCTAGACCATTTAAAAAAGGAAACTACCTTTAGCATCTGGAGGACAAAAGGAATGGAATTATGAATTCCGGTTCCAGTATCCTTGTTAACAAAGTTAAACAAGTATCACAGAATTCCTTCATCAGGTATTTAAGACCAGATGAGCGGCTCAGTAGGAGCTTAAGGGAATTACATACTTGACTAAAAGAAGTAAAGATCCAAGAGGGAGCAGAAGCAGTAATGCTAGGGATGCTGAAAGGGATCAAAGTCTTCCTTTTAGACACTGATCTAGATAGAACTTAATAATAATTATTTTGTTCTTCTAGAAACATCTGATGTTTTAAACCAGTGGAAAATTAACTAAAGGTTAACATTGATAATGGCTGATATCAAGAGATTCAAACTCATTAACTTTAACATTGTCGATTAGGTCTTAAGGACTTATTGACAAAGTCACCCTTTCAAAAGGGCATAGAGACTAGTAATCTATTGGGACTCATACAGTGTTATGCAGACCTATAAGTTTACTTGCAGAAGCTAAAGAGAGAGACTTCAATACGTACTCTGACAAACTTCATGAAGTATGAAAACGTACAAGTCATAAAGTATAAGTCAGAATGTTTGAAAGGTTCAAACGAAGTACACACCGAAGTAAAGAAACATTTTGACAAGAGAGTTTAAGTCATCCGATTAGATTGGAGTGGTAAAAACTTGAGTCAAACACTTGATAACCATCAAAGGATTTGAGAAACCATTTCCCAACTCGCTCCATGAAACACATCTGACGGATGGTGGATTCAGTGGGAGTAATCGAAAACTGCTATGCATGATTCGATCAATGATGGGTTTAAGCCAGTCTTCCGAATATGTTGGGATATATTCTAGAAACGATGTTTTCGCACTTAACCTACTCCGTCTAAAGCTAAACCTATGTAAAAGTGTTTTACAAGGATACAGGAATTAGCTAAAAGTCTGACGCAATTTCTTTAGAAGAAATTTGAGCTTTTTCCACAACTGATCAAGAGAACAAAAGTGTTTGTTGCTCATGATAGTATTCTTATAGTAATTAGCATACCTTGTAATCTGGGAGAAAAGTACTAATTATTACAAGAATAAGTGGGAGAAAAGTCGGTGGTGGTGGGTTTGGGTGGTGGTGGGCCTGTAGAGGTGGTTCAGTGGGTTGGGCCGTATGAGGTGGGGGAATGTGGGCCGGATCTGGTTCGGGTGTACGGGAAGGAGAGGGAGGGCGAGTGGGAAAGCCGGGTGGAGAAGTAGGTGCCGGGCCAGTGGGCTGGCCAGGAGTGGGCTGAGCCCGTTTGGGGCGACGGGAGTAAGTGAGTGGAGGAGGCGGGGTAGGCCGGTTGGGGGGCTGGGTGTTGGGCCGAGTTTGAGTGGTCGGCTGATGTGAATTTTGAGGAGAGGGGTCGGGTATGGCAGTGGGCTGTGGAGCGGGAGACGGGCTAAGGTGGTCCCAAAGGAGGGGGTTTAGGCCGTGGGAGAGGAAGTTGTAAGAGTCGGGTTGGGTTGGTAGTGTGGTGGAGTAGGGAAAGATTGTCTCTTCGAATTGAACGTGTCGAGAGATGAAGATAGAATTTGTGGTGTCGAATTAATTCGACCATGAGAAAAATCATGAAGAGTCATGAAGAACAATCATGAAAAATGTACAGGCCGATTAAGTTCGACCAAGAGCAACAAAACTGTTGAAAGACAGTAAAACCACGGTTCCTCGGAAAAGGAAAAGGTAAAGATTGGATCTTAAAAGCCTACCGCACCAAAGCGAATGTAATTCGCAGGAGAACTCTCAAAATAGTTGAAAGTGTCTCTAAAGGAATATCGCAAAGCTGTTAAGAACATTCCAAATTGTTGTTCAAAAGCCCTTAAGGTCAAAAGAAAAATCTCAAAGATTCAGAAGATAAAGGTTATTTCTGGAGAGATAAAAGACCTGCGCAGAGACGGAAACTGACTCTAGATTTTGGCTAGAAGCCAAAAATCATCACGGAATACATATCTCATTAAGACATGTAGCTTGATAATTTAAGTCAACGGAAGACCTAAATTAGTTTTCTAGAATAGAAAACTGAGAAGGATGGAAACATTCGAGTTTCCCGAAACTAGACTAAAGGAATTGGATTTCCCCCGTCCAGTTATGCCCATACGCATGCTTAAAGAATCCATCGACGGATTAAAGCACGCAAGAGTCAGAATTTTCGATTCATAAAGGCAATCAAAATGGTTTTGATCCCGGAGAAATGAAGAAATTCTTGAATCACGAATTTCAAGAAGGTAAGTGGGAGCAACAAACCTTCCGGATCCGTATGCAGAGTACATGCAAAAAGATTGAGTATGACATAAGATGTTATGTAACAGCAAACGTACTGACTCAATAAAAGGACGACACACAAGGATAAAAATGTCATTTTGGACATCCAAGATCTATGAGCATAGATCAAAAGGATGATAGGATTAGAGAGACTCATTACGCTGAGACACTTGAGATTCAAAACCGAAAATCTAAGACTCGGAAAAGTCTAAAAGAATTTCGACCCTAAAACTCATGACAGAGGGCGTTGCAGAAATCGGAGTCTGAAAAGACACCGATGAGCAAGCACACATAAGAGAGACATTTATGTTCGAAAACATAAAGTCAATCATGTTGGACATGATCAGCAATTAGATATCCAAATTCGGATTGGAAAACCGAAACACTACTTAAAACACCCTAGAATGCTAAAGGATGAAGTAGTACAAGAGTTACAAGTCATCTTAGCAAACTTCCAGACATGGAAGAAAAGTAGGCTAAAAGTGTTCAAAGCCGGGAACTGTTGCAAATACTACATAAGAAATAAAAGCCTTAAATCTAGTAAAAGGTTACTAGAAATTATCAAGGTTGAAGATGGCAATCTTCAAATTAATTGATAATTTGCAAAGTTTAAAACGGACTACGTCGGTAGTCAAACTAAACTGTCACCTAAGACAAAGTATGAGACTCAAACACAAGTCTAAAGGCATGGGGTATATTTAGCATAGACCTCGACAAGTAAATTGAGCGAGTAAAAGGAGTTTTACGGAAGAGGCTCAAATTTACAAAGTCGTCTAAATTCGGTTTAGTATTTAAACGACAGTCCACAGATAATAAAGCATTCCGAATAGGTTTGTCAGATACGTGGTCTAATGAATGAAACCCTATTAAGTGAACTTGGAATATTTATTATCATCTCCCTAGTCCAGGTCGTTGCATGGACAACAACGATTAAGGAAGACTAGAACGGGATGTCGATGAGATAGCGCAGTTGCATGGACTATAGAATAGGAGTTTTCAATTCGACTACGTGGGTGTGTAAAAGGTTATACACTGGATAACCCTCGATATGAGAAGTACATCACTCGTGATGAAACGTCAAAATACTTCTCATAAAAGACAATTGGAGAGATTCCTAAAAACATGAGTGACGCACTCATCTTATGTAAGGAATGCCCGACTTTGGTTCCGTTAAACGCTGCGCCGTAAAAGGAGGTTATAAAGGCGGATACTGGAAAGGACAGGATAGACATGAAGTTAAGTGGGAGCGCAAGAATGGATGGAGTCATCCTAATCACATTAGGTACAAAGTGTCTCAAGGCCACTTGATGAGTAGTAACTGAAAATGCGTGGCCACGCTCAAACGGATTAGGAGTTAATCGTTTGTCTTTTATAGTTGTACTCGGATATCAAGAAAGTCTGAATGACGTGGCGTATCAGATGGGATACTAATTGACACGGGAATCGAGCATTGCATTTGTTCTAAGTCCAAGTGGGAGTCTGAAGGAGTTGAAGGAGTTGAAGGAAATGTCCTTCGACCAAGGTGACAATGCGAACAATTTGTCGTATAGGACAATTGATGTAGAAGATCGTCAAGTCCGATTGATTTAGGGATCGTAGAGTTTAAGCTAGAGACCAACTTCGATCGTCGAATTACGAAGTAATTTACGGCTAACTTCGATCGGATCCTACAACGGGTTACACATAAGAGTGTCAATTTGATCTAGGATATGACTGGTGGGAGTGAGATATAATAATGAGAGTGTCCTATAAATTTATCTCATAGGCCTAAAGAGAAATTAGGCAAAGATCCCGTTTTTGGGCCTAGGCCGATTCGGGCACTTTTAGGGCTCGGATTGGGCTGATTTTTGGAGGGACGTTTCCTTATGTTATGAACATTAAATCTGCCAATTTTGGCTGGGTTTGGATGTCATCTCCTTAGGGAATTGAGAACATACCAATAGTTGTTATTTTCGACAATTTCCCTAAATCTTATTCTAAAGGGTATTTTAGGAAACTTAAAAGGAGGTGGACTCTTATTAGGGTTCTATATAAACACTCTTAGGGAAGAGAATAAGGTGTGGAATTTCTCTCTAAGCTTTCTCTTAAGGTTTGGAAGATCATTAGTCCGGTCGAATTAGGGGTCGTAATTCTTAGCTAGAAGCCAACTACGATCGTCGGATAACTTCGGTAATCCACGGCTAACATAGACCGGATCCTACAAGGGTTACACATAAAAGTGATGGTTTGAACGGAGAGATATTGACTAGATATAAAGTGGCAAAGAAGTGGATTGGATCCATTATGAGGCCAAAAAGAGTTTGGAAGAGTCCGGACAAGTGTACATAACCCCGGGCTAAAAAGGGAGCCCGGGGGTGCCCATAAAGGGGACGGCCATGTGATGTTCGACCTTAGGAAGGGCCGGCCAGCACATTAGACCTCTTGTGGGGGCCGACCATAAAGCCCATAGAGGCTTACATTGGCCGATCACACATAAACCCTTTTTAGGGTTTCATGTGGGACACAAAAAGATATGTCTTGAAGCAGATATTTTAGGAATCCTAGTTTGGGTCAAATACCTTATGGTCCCTATAAATAGACCTCCTTAAGACATAATTATGGACGAAAATCAAGAGACAATTCAAGAGAGCTTTTAGAGTGAAAAGCCAAAATAGAGAAAAGGAGTTTTCTCGATTATCTAGTCTAGAAGAAGGTGTTCTTTATCTCATCCTTCAAGAGAGTTGTAGCTAACTCGAAGGAGGGAGTTCAAGTCATACACTCGGTGTCTCGAGTAGAGGAACTACAATTGGAGTTCTTGATCTTCCGAATCTTGTCGGAATTTTGTTCGTGGGAAAGCGATTAAAGGTAATCATCTTTCCATATCTAGTTCATTGATTAGTTCATGTATAATTAGATCCTGGGAGTCTAGTGCTAACATTAGATGTTTGAGATTCCGCAATAAACACTAGAAAAGGTGTGTTAGACAGATACGCAACCCTACAATTGGGACGGGCGGGTCGGGCGCGGACAGTGCAGTAGTCGGGCACGGGCGGGTTCGGGCAATGTAACATGTTGACCGACATTCTTTTCGAGCGGGTTAGACGGGCAAAATTCTTGGTCCGCCATTGCCCGCATGATTGACCGGGTAACTTAAAGACCGGGCGGGTGGTTACCGACATTCTTTTCGAGCGGGTCGGACGGGCAAAATTCTTGGTCCGCCATTGCCCACATGATTGACCGGGTAACTTAAAGACCGGGCGGGTACCGTCCGGGTAGCCTGACACTGCCCCTAAAAAATTAAGCCCAGTGCGAAATCCAAGTCTCAAGCCTTATGCCCATTTCTAGGTATAAATTAAGAAGTTGACCAAAGTTTCAATTATAAACATCCCAGATTCTTCTCTATTTCAATATAGACAATGTGGGACTAAATTCTTAATTTAGCAAGGGACTATGTGACCAAGTTCTATTTATCAACATCCTAGGTTCTTTTCTATTACAATATAGACAATGTGGGACTAAACCTTAGATTTAATGTGCTATTTCACTCCTTCATTTCACTATCTGAACTGTGAGAACAAAACGCAGCCGTGATACAGGTTTTAGGTCGAAGAAAGAGAGATATTCTCAACCAATTGCTAGATCTTCCTCTCTTTATCACACCAAAATACTACTCTTCCATACTTACCCACACACACTCTCTCTCTATATATATATGTTGTGTCTACACTACTGTTCTTTTGCGATTGACACTGTTGAGAATGGACACTCATGATAACTACGTTATTGGGTTATTTGTTGTTGGAGTACTCATGATAAGTGAAGAAGACAAACTAAGTACGGGAAAAAATTCTAACTGTTTTGATCAATTTGTTTGCTTGATTAAATTTGGAAAAACATTTGTATTTTGATCAAGTTTGTTAACAGATTTGTTCTTTTGATATATTATATACAAATCTTGATATTATATTTATGTTTATTATCATTTGAATTTTGTGATGGATTATGCTCTTTTGTTATCTATTTCTTAGAACAGGATTTGAAAACTCTAGTCTAGGAATTGAAACATGAACATTTTTCGGCTTAGTAATCATAAACTATATTTGCCATGTTAAATTTACATACTTGAAGATCAAACAAAGGAAACAGGTGATGATAGAGTAACAACTAGTTTGGTTGCAATGAAAAAATTTGAAACAAATGAAGAAGAAAGAAGGATTGAGTTGTGAAACAGAAGAAAAATAAGGTGGCAACGGAAACCGGTGAGTTCGGCCCTAGTGTAGAATTACATGTCCCTCTCACTAACGTTGTTAACATTCCACAACTCAAACACCTTTTTTATTTGAAATTGTCATTGGGATTTTGGGGGACCGAACCTTACAAAGAAAGAAACCAAAAAGGAAGTCTAAGAAATCAAATAAACCATACTCTTACATCTCAAAACTGGAACTAAGAAATAGAAAACAATGAAAATCTAAGGATGCCGCACTCTTACTACTCCTCTTTTGTCCTCGCGTATGAGCCTTTGTAACTCGTCCGGAAGGTCATTTGGTGTCATCTCAGTATAACCTACCTGTGAACTCATTTTGGAAAGAAAGTCTGCCACTTGATTTATTTCTCTACATACATGTATTATTGAGCATTCCTCTAGTCGTACCCATAACTCTCTAATTTCTCGGACAATTCTCATAATCTGCCAAAGGGGTTCCTTGTCTAACTTTGTCAAGATTAAGACCGTAAGGGCTGAATCCGTGGCGATCTTAACCTTGGGTCTGTTATACTTGAGGGAAAGTTGAAGGCCCAACAAAATCCCTTGCATTTCGTGCATCAGAACTGATACCCGAATTGTCTTAACTGCTGCAGCAACAATGGGATCCCCCTCTGAGTTTCGTGGGATGGCCCCGTATCCGCCCCACGATTCAGTGTATGATCCATCCGTGTTTATGATAACCTCATCACCCAATGGGCCTTGACATTTACATATGGTGGGTGCCTTAGAATGTAAAGGAATTACCAGGTTCCACTTCGCTAATATCTGCTGGGCCTCACTTGTTAATTTCGGTGGTTGTTTCCAAGCGACCACTTTGATCTTAACCTCAGTAATTGTTGTTTGCAATATAGTTTGTGGTGGTTTATTGTGTTTCCGAAAGACCCTGTTATTTCTCTCACCCCAAATGTGGTAAACGTAGCGAGTGAATACCAGCCCACCCATTCTGCCTAGCAGTGTGCTTCCATGAAACGTATTAACACACCATGTAATTTCATCGTCCCAATTTCCCGTATAGTTACGAGTCACACCCAGCAGCTGTAGTAAATCTGTCCAAATAGAAATCGAATATGGACATTGGAACAAAAGGTGTTCATCCGTCTCCTCAACCAATAAACATAGTGGACATCAAACATCAATATCTAGACCCCATGAACGTAGTTTTGTTTTCGTTTTTAAACCCCTCTTAAGTGATATCCAAGCAGCAAAAGAGTGTACGAAAGGTAGTTTTGTTTTCCGTACACCATACTAATTTGGTCCATGGGATTGGTGTACCTTTTTGCTGAATATAGTTGTACGTGTCTTTCACCGTATATTCTCCTGTGAAGTGATTTTCCAGACTACCTTGTCCTCTTCCAAGCCACCTATCTCTACAAAGGGTAGTGAAAGGAACTCCTCTCCTAAGATGTGACGAACATGGTCAGTGAAACCCCATCTGCCATTTGTTAAGTAGTTCGATATTAAGGCGTCTTCCCTTAAAGTTGCTGCAGAAAGATGAAAATCCAGAAATTTATTAGCTTATGTACACGTCACTAAAACGGTATGGTGGGGAATAATGAGGACGGGTATTGTATCACGATTGATAAATAATATCCCTTATCGATGTTTAGGGTGCCCCACGCATCTCTTGAGTAAAAGGAGTACCTATGTGTGGAGTCCCATCTAAGGATTTAAATGTGCTGCAAATTACAAACTAGTATCCACCCAAGAGCACATTTTCCCTCACGACATCAAGTATGCGCCCATGAATATTGAATGGAAGAAAGTTCAGTCAATTTTATTTAACCAATATATCATGTACATGGGTTTAAAGAAACATCCACACTCTCAAAGACTTTAAAAGACTATGAAAGTTATGGAGAGTTTCTAGACAGATTTTTGTGTACTAATCATATGGGAAGTGCTTGAGAAGATTTATACAAGCTCAAACATTTACTATCCTAAAATTTTTCAATGTGGGATTATACTTGAACATTAATTTAAGTTTGGTTCCTTTTTTAACTTAACTCCACATCTGAAAATGAGAGATAGAAGTAAGAACTTGAGCATGATATAGCTTAGACGTGAAGCTATCTACCAAATTAGAGCTGGTCCCGCATTCGAGCTAAGTTGGGCAGCTAATGGGTACGGGCTCGGGCGGGTAGCCGGCGCAAGGCTGCCACCCGAGCCCGCCCATTTTCGCTTGGCAGTACGGGTGGGTACGCCCTGATAGCGGGCAGCGGGTACCGAATTAAATGAAGGGTTACGGGTACTCGCGGGCAGACTCGGGCCCGCAGACATTATTCCCACCCCTAACTAGGCAGGAAGCTGGTCACAAAGTTGGGGCCTATTTGAGAAACAACCCAATACTTTATTGACACAAAGCATTGTGATAGTTGCAGTTTATTTCTTTGAAGTCCAAAGAAGAGTTAGGTAATATGAGTACTATATTCAGGGGATAAACTATATGCTCTCAAATTTATATGTATAATATATTATATGTTGTAAAAAAAGTGCAATTAAAAGGGTTATTGCTCAAATACCCCACAACTTTGTGACCAGTTTCCTTCCTAGCCCCTTACTTTGTCAAAAATACCCAGATGTCCCCCTTTTTGAGTTACCGTTATAACACTGTTAACTAGTCATCCCCTCTCTCTCCTCCATCTCATCACCTCTCTTTGCCACCTCATCTTCTCGCCACCTCATCGTCTTCACCGGCGAAGGTCGCCGGTCGGTCAATTTTTCGGCCGGCGACATTCAAACATTAAAAAAAGTTATCTTCTCTCTCCTCTATCTCTCTCTAAAATAAAAAAATATCCCTCTCTCTAGATACTCTGGCGAAAGGGTTTCCCTTCACCGGAACTAGGTATGTTCCCGAACATATCTTGGTCTGTTCCCGAACAAATCTTGGTCTGTTCGACGAACAGACCTAGCTCCGGCGAAGGAAAACCCCTTCACGCGGAGTATTTAGAGAGAGAGAGAAGAGAGAGAAAAAAATGTTTTAGAAAAAGATAGAGAGGAGAGAGGTGATGAGATGGAGGAGAGAGAGGTGATGACATGGTTAACGGTGTTATAATGGTAACTCAAAAAAAATGGGTCATCTGGATATTTTTGACAAAGTAAGGGGCTAGGCAGAAAACTGGTCACAAAGTTGGAGGCTATTTGGGAAATAACCCTAATTAAAACTCTACCATAAGTTTCAAAACTGTTTGCTTTGTTGATCAACAAACAAAATGTTTGACTTAATTACAAGTGCAAAATATGGGGAGCCTAAACTATTTTTTTTTGCATTGATAAGCTGGGAAGGGCCCAGACCCAAAGAAAGACAAGCTACAAGAGCAACAAAGAAAAAACAAAACTACAAAGACCAGGCATAAAAGCCAACATTTCCCCAATCTGATTCTACCATTTTTATCATCCTTAAGAATTTGACTCAAGCCCTCAGGGAGGCAGGACACTTCAAATTCAAGAACACCAGCAGGCCTGAGCTTAGAGAGGACGTCGGCAGCCTGATTAAGCTCTCTCACAACATGATGAACACTGCATTGTTGGAAACCACCCCAAAGCTGCTGGATTTGCACCCAAAGAGCCCACACATCCAAAGGAGGCAGCTTATGCTTATTTGCTAACAGAGAGTACACTACCATAGAGTCTGTTGCAAGAACAATTCTGGAACAGTGATGCTTAAGAGCCAAAAGTAATCCAAGGTGAACACCTTGCAGTTCATGAAAGAGAACTGACTGCATGGGAGAAGACCCTGCACCAAGAGCAAAAGCATTCCCATCTGAGACCCTAAGATTAGCCCCATAGCCAGCTGACACAGTGTTCAAGGAACCATCAATGCTGATAAGGATGCACCCAGGAAGGGGAGGAGACCATCTATAGCTCTTAACAGCAGGCCTGGTGAGCTGCAAATCAAGATTCCAATTATCAACAAATTCCATATTAAGAATGGACCATTCAATCCTGCATTTCCAAGAAGAAACTTTAATCTTGACCTCATCCACAATCATGTTAACAATCCCTGAGATAGTATTGGTCTTCAGTTGAAAGACCCTTGCATTCCTTTCAAGCCAAATGTGGTATATGAAAGCATTAAATACCAAGCAACCAACTCTAGCCTTCATTGAGGAGCCTCTAAAGTGATCACAGCACCACCTGACCTCTTCCTCAATAGACAGGGAGCAAGGCCTAAAAAACCCCAGCAGCTTCAAAAGCTGACTCCAGACACCCTCAGAGAAGGTACAACAAAAGAAGAGGTGAGCTGGAGTTTCAGAGCCTGTGGAGCAGATACCACATTTAGCAGGGACAGGAAGGCTTCATTTCCTAAGCCTATCCCTGGTCTTCAACCCATTATGCAGAAATAACCAAGTTATAAAGCAATGCTTAGGAACACAGTTGGAGAACCAAACCAGACTCATCCAAGGGACAATCTGCCCTCTAGGCCTAACAACATTTATAAGTATCCTTCAAGTTGTACACACCTTTGGAGTTGGCCTTCCAAACCAATTTATCCACCTCCCCAACAGCTAGAGAGACATTGCTCAAAGCAGCAAAAACCTCAGGAAGCTCAAATTTCAAGTGATCAGGAACAAACCAAGCACCCTCTCTAATGAAATTAGCAACCTTGATCTCAAGGTGTAAATCAGAATGGTACCTATAAGAATCTGAATACCATTCATAAAGCATTTTAAAAAAGAGTGTCACCACCATCCCCAATAAGGTGGCAAAGAATACCTTGAGCAACTTTCCTGCATCCTAGGATCTTCCTCCAGCACCAGGAGCAGTCTTGAGGAGCTTCCATGAGCCAAAACTGCTTGCTCTTGATGAGATTTAACCTAACCCATCTAACCCAAAGAGTGTTCTTGTTAGAAACCAAATCCCAAATGTGTCTCAAGTTAAAGGCTAGGTTAAGGACCTCTAGGTTCCTAATACCAAGGCCACCCTCAACCTTAGGCAGGCAAACAATATCCCATCTGATAGTAGCCTTGTTAGGCCCAAGTTCAACTCCTACCCAAAGGAATCTGTTGAATATGCTGTTAATCTCCTTATAGGCCCTCTTGGGGAGCACAAAGACTGACATCCAGTATATCAACATGTTATTCAAAACCACATTAATTAAGAGCAGCCTTCCAGCAAAAGTGAGGGACCTAGCCTTCCAAGAATGCACTCTGATCTGCACCTTTTGAATGAGAAGAAGGCAGTCAAAGTATGAAAGTCTAGTAGAAAGGAGGGGAACACCCAAGTATCTCATAGGCAAGTCTCCTTCAATGAACCCAAGGGTAGCCTTGCTAACCTCCTTCCCTGCTTCATCAAGTCCAGCAAAAAAGATAAAGATCTTATGATTGTTAGCAGCCAGCCCAGTACACACAAACAAAAGGTCCAGAACTCTCCTTAGAGCTGAAGCAGACTGATAATCACCTCTCATGAACACCATGAGGTCATCAGCAAAACACAAGTGGGTGACAATGGGATTCCTGCACTTAGGATGCAAATGAAAGTCCCCAGCAACCTGTTCTTTATGAAGGAGCATAGCAAAAACCTCTATTACCATCACAAAGAGGTAAGGGGAGATAGGGCAGCCCTGCCTAAGACCTCTCTTGCCAACAAAACACCCATTCATAGCACCATTAACCACCACTGAAAATTTTGGGGTAGTGACACAGGCTTCAATCCACTTGATAAACCTATCAAGGAGATTAAACTTCTTAGTGGGGGTTATTCGTTCAGACCTTTTAACAGATCTTCAAAGTTCTTAAGACTTTTGAAGTTTGGCGTTATTGGTTTCGGGCTTTTTTTAAGAGCTTCGAAGTTTTGTGTTATTGGTTCAGACCTTTATTTAAGAACTTTAAAGTTTCGTGTTATTGGTTCAGATCTTTTTTTAAGAATTTTAAAAGAACGTGTTATTCATTTTTTATGAA
>BEHA01000420.1:61092-88116 GCA_002897215.1 Eschscholzia californica subsp. californica
GCTTTGTACAATCATCGTGTTAGCGGCCTTGAAGGGCTGGCCGCCTCTACCAGTACTTCAGTCAAGTTGTCTGTGTCATTCTTTCCTCTCTTCCTCTCTTCTTCCTCTGAGTTTTCATCAACTAAACTAAAAGAACGACTTCTTTTCTTATTTTTTATCATCTCTGTATTTTCTTTCAACTCTCTCAGCTTTGGTTCCGTCTTCTTCCCTGGTCCCCTTTTGTACTTTTTCTGTATTTTCCCATTATCTTCTCCTCCTCCTCCTCCTCCTCCTCCTTTAAGTGCATTCTTTTTCATTATTCTTTGTTCCATGTTCCCTGTACTGTTTTGTAGTTTATTATACTCTCTTAGATTTGGTGACAACTCTATACCAATTTGGCCCTTCCCATTTAACCCAACCACAGTCATTTCATTTGTTGTAAGAGTGGGTATGTTTGCTTCTGCTGTTTGTCCCCCTGCGGTTTCCATCGGGTCATCTTCTGCTCTTTTGTTTGATGATATGATAGGATTTTCCTGATGTGGATTTGGTCCCCCTTCCATAACTGTTGCAATCCGAGTACGAGGTATATTATTCTCGTCCATAATTGTTTCATATGTGAGAATATGTGTTTTCCTTAATCGTTCCTCCTTAGTTATGGAACGTGCATAATCTTCTGATTCTCTACTACCCGAATGAGGTAACTTTCTCGAATTACTGGATTCTGCTTCCTTTGAATTTGAATTTTCTAGATTCTCTTCGGCCCTTCTCGTCGGAATCCATTTCCGGCTCTCTTCTCTGATTCCTCTTTGCCGGAAATCAATCTTTATAGTATTTCCAAAGTCCGCCTTCATAACATCACTGAATCTTGGTATAAGGAGCTTCTTAGCTTTAGCTTTTATATCTTCCGGCCAATTATCTGATATTTTCTCTCGTATCTTTGCTCTAGTAATACAATCCGCCATTAAGTGCCCAATTTTTCCGCAAAAGTAACAACATCTTATAAGTTTCTCATATTTGATCTGTATTGAACTTTGTCGTTTGTCTGGTAATTCAATAGCTATCTCACTTCTTAGAGCCTTGGTTACATCAATACGAATTCTAATTCGAGCGTACATACCCCACTTAACAGTTTCCTCTTTCTGAATCTCCCTTGTGATGCCAATTAGGTTACCAATCTTGCTTACTGTTTCAATTGTCAAAAACTCAATTGGTAACCCATGAATTTGTATATTGAATTCAGTTTGATCAAATCGGTAATCTGATGGGAGTTTGTTTCTCTCACATCGTTCCCAAATCAATAATTCATCCTGTAAGTACCACGGTGATCCTTCTTCCACTTTCTCTCTATCAATTGTTAATTCAAAAGTAATTAGGTCCATGAAAATCCTTCACCCAAAATTTTCCTACTGGTTTCCAGACTCCTATTAGGGTCATCTTCAATACATTAGTAGTCATCTTCCTTCCTGAGATTAGTTTTATTGCCAAGCTTTTTCTTGCTTCTTCTTCTGAGATTGCATCATCCTCTGATAACTTGAAGATATTTTCATCTTCCTTCCCCATTAAAGCCCCCATTAATACCACCACAGATTCATAGTCATCATTTCTTATCTCTATATCTCTATCCTGCCGATCGTCCATCCCTTGTGAATAGAATCCGGCGAGAAGCTTTCCTTCTCAAAAAATGGCTCTCTCAACAGAACCCCCTCTCTTAGGTGGTCAATATAGGGACAAACATATATTTTATGTGGACAAACAATTTCGGACTCGTTACAACTCAATTATATTTGGCTTAGTTTACTAATACTTTATACCAAACGACATTACAAATTAATTATGGATTCATGGTAACCAAGAAATGTCTGTCTTAGGTGGCCAATATATGGACAAACATATATCTTATGTGGAGAATAAACTTCTGGTTCAATCTAACTCAACTATATTTGATTTAGTTGACTTCTATTTAATAGGGGGTTCGGTCTTAAGACGCGCCTAACGAAGTCCGTCTCGTGCCCGTCTTAGACTTCTCATGAACTCCTAACGTGCATGGCAGAATACAAGACGTGCTTGGACTTTCGCCCGAGCCTCGTTGCTTGCCTGAGAGCGTCCTGACCAGCAACTTCTCTCCAATATGTTTTTTATTTGTTGTTTCCCTAATTGTTTAGAATTATTCAAAACGTTGAATTTCTGAATTTGAAATTATAAATTTTTGTTTTTGAAGCCTTTTCAAAACTGAAATTTTTAAAAACATGTTCATAAAACCTATTTCAAATTTTAATTTTGAAAACAACTTATATAATTTTAAATCTAATTCAAAACTAATCAATTGATATCTGAAACTCATTTTCAGATTTATCAATCTAAACAAACAAGTCAAAATTCAGTCCAAAAGTAGTCAAAAATTAGCTCGTGCAAGAGGCTCTAACGCCATTGTTGGATAATTGAGTCTCCTAATATTATAAGTGGAATCTTAAGCATCTATACGTCTAACACTAGGTTTGTCCAGATCTCATACATGCAAACTAATGATGAACTAGGTCGGGTTAGTAATATACCTGCATCGCTTTCCCATAAACTGAACTGATCGCTTTTGCTGAAGAACACGAGCTCTAAATTAGAGCTCCACTGCTTGAGACACCCGAACAATCGACTTAATCTTTCGACTTTCAAGTCAGCTAAGACTTTATTCAGATGTTAAGACGAAAAACTGAATCATCTTTAGACTAAATAAGTAGTTGGAGCTTTTTCTCTATTTTTGTCTTCTGCTTGATTTTGCAGAGATGGAATTTTATTGAGAAAATTCATCACTCAATTATGTTCTAATGGGGTCTTGATATAGAGACTCCTAAAGTCAGAATCCTGAATCAAGATTCAATAACGACCACAGAAAAGAAGAAACCCGTAATCCTATTCTTAGTAGAATTTCCAAATGGGACAAAGTGCCATCTGGGACTCTATGTCCTAGTCGATCATGCTCTGGTCTAGGACTTTATAAGGTCGATCTTAGCGAGGCCCGGGCCAGGGGCCCTGGCAATTTTTTGGCACTTTCGCCTGCTTTTTGCTATCTTTGTTCGGCCTTTTCCCAGACTCTTTTGGGGTACTTTTAGGCGCATTTAGTTAGGGCCCTTTCATCTGATTCCCTCTAGTCGTTTAACCCGTTGTAGGATCCGATCGAAGTTAGTCGCGAATCATCCAAGTGATTCGTAAATCACAGTTGGTTTATAACTAAAGATTACGATCCTTAAAACAACCGACTTGATGATCTTCTTCATCATTTGTCCTATCTGACAAATTGAACGCATAGTCATCTTGGTTGAAGGGCATTTCCTTTAATGTACTCAAATAAATATTATCCTCTAACAGCGCTAACACATGACTTTCAGCAAGCAAGTATCCTCACAACGCATGGTCATCTTCGTCGAAGGGCATTTCCTTGCAAGACTTAACTGACTTTAGCATCAAAGTCTCTATTTCGCAGACCCCCCATTCCAGGTCATTATTTATAAAAAAAGAACATTCAAGAGAGATACGATCAATTTTCTAGAAATGCCTAGAAAATCACTTTCCACTACATCAATGGGGACAATAAATCTTTCTGACATAATGCAGAACCACGGGGACCAAGCCTCCATGAGCAATTGATGGAGTCTTTCAATACTTTTTTGTGTTGTCATAACATCTTTACTAACAGTTTGAGTAGTTTTATCAGTCTACATTTGACTAGTATAAAATGAGTAGTAAGTTTTTACCGTGGTGATTCTTTTAACCTCGTATTGTGAATGAATTGTTTCATCAAACTAATCAGTAGTCTATATCGAATTATTAGAGGGCCTACCAAAAATATAGTTGAGTAGTAAATTGGTAAGACGTTTTGCTTATTTGTATAATTATTTGACGATCTACTTCAACATTGCACCTAGGGAGTAAGGGTTGTACAATCGTTCGGTAACTGACATTTAAGACCTAACCATAAACCTATCTAAAGGGTAGGTTGCTGGATAATTCAATCGGAATCAATCTGTTTATGGTTTGGTTCAGTTACCGAACCAATATACCAACTCCAAGAGCCTTACAACCGCTAGGTATTTTCCTATTTAATAACTCTATTGTGTCCAAATCATATTCAGATACAAACACTGGTTAGATATAACATGATCACTCTTTGTCAAGTTTTTTTGTACTCATTTAGAAAGTCTTTAGATTAAATATTCTTTCCCAAGCCAAGCATAAGATTCAGGCAATGTCACCCTAACTATTTAAATGGTCACTTCATGTCTCAAATAATAGCTATAGATGTCAATGATCCAGTAAACAAATCGAATCAAACCGTAGGATAAATACACTAAGAAACAAGTCTTTATGTGTACAAATATAAAAATGTAGCACGCCCAAGTGCTAAGATCAATCAAAGGCCTACAAAAGAGGTCAAAGAATATTTCTATAAAAACTACAATTTATAGAAGACTAATTTAGTACATGCAGTGGCGGACCGAAGAATTTTTAATTCAGGGGGCACATTTTAGTAGTAGTAAATAAAGATTTAGATGAAAGTGGAAAATATTCATAACACACACACACACACACACATATATAGTTGACCGCACCGAGTCTTCGTTTTCTGACACAAAATTAGACTAGAAGCTTCTCAATTTTCAACAATTTAATACCTTCTCAACTTATTCTAATATGAAAATGAAAAATACAAACTCGCAGAAAGAATATGAAAAAAAGTACAAAATCATAAATTAAAAACTAAACCAAGTGAATCCTGGAACATATATTAAATATTGTTAGTTGATTAAAGTGATTAGAGTATGATTGAAAAAAAAAAGTGTATATTAAACTTCCCATGAAATAAAACTGGGATGAAAGAGTTGTGTTTACAATAAATATGAACCTATTGACTAAAAAGAACCCACCATGAGCGGATCAAGATTTTAAGTCAATCCTAACTTACCTAAAGTTATTAGAGAGTAAAGTTTGACTTGTCACATATATGAATTTGTAGAGTATAACTTAAAGCCATTTTTTGGTGAATACACTATCTCTCTATCAATATTCTAACATCAAAATAAGTTAATTCTGGACCTTCACATAAGAATAAATGAGATTCGCGTAAATTTTATAAACGATTGAACCATCATAAAAATACAATAGCAACGCACGAAACAAACCATTTAATGTTTGTTAGTTATATAAAGAAATAATATAGCTCATAAATGATTTTCGGACGAAAATATAAGATCAACAAACGCATATGAACTCTAATAAAATGGAAGACAAAATTGAGTTAGCAAAGAAAATGGCCAAAAAAAAAATTAGGGTAGGAGCCAAAAGTTAAAATAGACAAATACAGAGAACAAACAAGAAAGTAGTTCAAAAAATGAGAATAAAAAAATATATTGTCACTTATTGGATTCCAACATGTGACCATTTGATTGTATAACAAGCTAAGGAACCAGTTAACTAACCCAACCTATATTTTAATATTTACTTAACTTAATAAAATAAATTCACAATTAGAGCCAGGATCCCCAATCCTGGTTCAGCTCTTGGAACCCACTTTTGGGGTGTGGGAGGACGTGCCCCACAAGCCCCTTAGGGAGTCCGCCCCTTAGTACTTGAGCCTATAAACACAAATATGTTGATTGCCCTCGATAATTACCAATTCACCAAAATACTGATGTTAAAATACAAAATACAACAAAAACACCTGCGCCAATACATTTTATAAACACTAAATTTGTATAAAATACACATTCACCACATCAAAACACTCGCAATAAGAAAAAGACGTAATAACACACCAAAATACAAATTTAATACTAATTGTACAATGTACACAGAATAATACTATTCAAATTCATACCAAAAGCATTAGTCTTGTTCAAGAAATGAAATTAAATCAAACTAAAGACTAAAAAAATTAAAGGGTAAAACATTAACTAGACATGCCAATTCAGCAAGCACTAGCCCAAAAATACAACTACCCTTCAAATACACCAACATACATACAATCGAAGCACACGAAAGATTAATTTTGTAAACTCATGGAATAACATAAATACAAAAAAACATAGGAATTATACAACACAACAACGAAAATGTATTGAATAGCTAATTCTAAAATGTACACAAAAATACTATTGCAACATACTATTTTAGTTCGGGCTTTTCGCACTTTCGCCAACCTTTTGCTATCTTAGTTCGGGCTTTTCGCGCACTCTTTTGGGATACTTTTAGAAGATATTGGTTACTTTACTAATTGGACTTAAAAAGTAAACAAGTATCACTTTTAAACTCGTCTGAAACTTTAGGTACAACACAAGCATACAAGTATCAAGGGAAATCATTTTTTGACTAAGAGTATTAATATGGGGAACAATTTTCGCACATGCCCCTTACCAGACTCGCCACTGGTTACCGAACCAATATACCTGAACATTGTTGTTCTGTTGGATAACCTCAAGGGTAACTCAAAGAGCCTTACAACCGCTGGGTATTTCCTATTTAACAACTCTATGTACCCAAATCACATTCAGATACAAACACTGGTTACAAATAACATGATCATTCTTTGTCATCTTTTTTGTACTCAGTTAAGAAGCCTCTAAATTAAATATTCTTTCTCATGCCAAGCATAGGATTCAAGCACAATATATGTTACCTTACCTAATTAAGTTGCCACTTCATGTCTCAGACAATAGCTGCTATAGTTATCAATGACAGCACTAGGAATCAAACTATATGATATACACTAAGAAACAAGTGTTCATGCGTAGAAATATAAAAGTGTAGCACGCCCAAGTACTAAATTTAGTATTTACACTACTCTGATCAATCACAAGCCTATAAAATAGGTCGAAAAATATTTTTATTAAAACTACAATTTCTAAAGGACTAACTCGGTACATGAGCCTGTAAACACAAATATGATGAATGCCCTCGACAATTACAAATTCACAAGAATATATTGATGCAAAAAATACAAAATAAAACAAAAACACCGATGCCAATACATTTAGTTTGAGTTGTGTATTGTATATACACAACTCAAACTAAATGATACATTCACCCTATCAAACACTAAATTTGCATTAACTACGCATCCAATAAGAAAACACATAATAGCACACCAAAATACAAACTTAATACTACTTGTACAATGTACACAAAATAGTACTATACTATTCAAATACATACAAATGTAATTCATACAAAAGAGCATTAGTCTTGTTCAATAAATGAAATTGAATCAAACTAAAGGCTACAAAAATTAAAGGGTAAAACATTAACTAGACATGCCAATTCAGCAAACACTAGCCCAAAAATACAACTATCCTTCAAATACACCAACATACATAAAAACGAAGCACACGAAAGATTAATTTTGTGAACTCATGGAATAACATAAATACAAAGAAAACATAAGAATTATACAACACAACAACGAAAATGTACTAAATAGCTGATTCTAAAATGTACACAAAAATACTGTTGTAACATAATAATTGTACCTAAAACGCTTAATCGATAGATAATACTATACACAACAATAATAAATATGTATATCACGCCACAAACGACTGATTGTAAAATACATAACACACCAAATAACTCGATACATAATACACTGCTCTACAATCAAGACAGTAAACACTCTCACAGGATGAAACAATCCAAAATACTATTACCATACACAAAGATATCCAAAAATACATTTGATATAGAGAACAGTTCAGAGTACAAATAGTACATACTACTCTGTACAATCACCACAAGTTCCGAGTTGGATACACTACAATACACCATATATGAAAATATTGATTTGGATATATTACACAGATAATCGCACTAAATTTGCACGTAAATACTAAGTATATATACTAAAACGTTATCCGCAGAATACCAAACTAACAAATCATGTGTATCACTCGGCGTGCTTCAAAACATCATCCAATAGTAATGAGCACCAAAATGAAAACATAATGGTACAAAAATACTAATTTTCTATGGTATTCAAGTAATTTTATAAGAATCACAAAAAATACCAAATGAAAACACACTGGTACAGAAGTACCAAAATACAATAATAATGAATACAATAATGATGAATACTAAGTATACACACATGAAGACTAATAACTATTTTATGAATACTAAGTGAAAGTTCATAAATTACCTTTCAATTGTTCTGATGGAACTTTCGACTGAAGGTAAACCTAGCAACAAATTACCTTCCTCAAGTTTAGAAATTCAGAAGATATACCCAATGTTCTGAAACTACAACTTACAACATCATAATTCACTACAGCAAAATTAGTCATGACATGAACATAAAAACATCTGAAATAAAACAAGTTGTTTTACTTGTTTAGCAAAACAACAAAAGCTAAGAATGTGGGTATTTTCCAGGACGATGCGTACAATTAAGGAGCCCCCCGAAAGCTGGCTTTCAGATTGTACCTCAATATATTCCTTAAATAGAAAGTAACTTGAAAGTTACCTTTCAAGTAAATTACAAGTGAAGTTACTGCTTCAGTAAAACTAGAAAACTGGATTTAAGGTTGCATCACGGAAATAAAAATATTTCATGATAAAAGTGTAACAATATCGTAAAGCAGTAAAAGTGAATGAATAATATACCTCAATGTATTCCTCTCTGACCGTTAAAGCAGTTCCTGGGTGTATGCGTTTAATGGTAGCTCATAACAAGAGGATACATTGAGCTCGCATTGTGAATTTGAAACTCAGTTAACAACAGCCTTGTTGTTATCAAATTTGCGGTTGCATAATGGGCTAGGAAACCCTTTCTCCTATAACAAAAAAGTTATGTGAATAGAGAACTAATATTCTAAGACAACAGTGAGCTCAAGCAAGGGCAAGGAGTAACGTTACAGTTTTACTATGAGCATGTTGTAAGTATCTTTTATGATCTCAATTTAAAGTCAGTCAATTGTTTTATCAGAACCGATAACTCGTCGATATAGCTCAATTATTATAAGGCCTACTTCAAATATAGTTGTGGAGTCAATTGGTGAGGGATTTTGCTTATTTGTATGATTATTGGAGAGCTTTGAGACCATTAATGACATCTTGGTAGAATATAAGAGAGCCTATTTAACTAAATAATCTTGATTCATTATCTGAAATTTTTTCATGGTTAGCACTGGAAACTTATGGACCAAATTAAAAGCAGTCAAGAATGTAAGTTACCCTAACATATCCAGATTTAAGTAGTTCTGACACAAACACTAGTTAGAAATAAGACTCATGAACCTAAGGACCAACTCTAAGAGCCTTTCAACCGCTAGGTATTTCCTAATCAACAACTATATTGTGCCCAAATCATACTCAGACACAACCACAGGTTAAAAATAAGATGGTTCGCACTTAATATGTTCATTACTCAATTAGAAAGCCTCTAGATTAACATCCTTTCCCACGCCAGACATAAGATTCTGGCACAATGTATATTACCTAACTATTTGAGTTGCGACGTCATGTGCTTTCCCAAAACAGTTATAGATATCAATGATCCATTAACAAAATTGAATGAAACAATGGGAAAAATACACAAAACAACCAACTTTCACAAACAAGTATGACGTGTACAAATATAAAATGTAGCACACCCAAAAAATAACGACTAATTTGGTAAATGCACCTACAAACACAAATATGCACACTGCACTCGATATTGACCAAGGAACGAAATTTCTCGAAACGTTTTCTAAATTTAGATTAGGTGCACGAACTCATACTTACAACTATTTCCTACATAGTTTCCACCGACATGAGGAAATTTTCGACCGAAAATGTTGGGCATTTCGAAACTTCCACAACATGATGGAGAAACTAATACTAGAAACATATCTTCATAACACTCCTGATATACCTGTGTAATTGGCGATACATTTTCAAACTAACATAGTTTGTTAACTATTAACTATCATAAGTAAGAATGTTATCTTTCAGATGTTATAGCCAAAAAGTTATTCAATTTACCCCCGGACGTAACTGTGTAATTGTTAATGTCTCCTCAAACTAATAGATTATGTTAATTGGTTGGAAACATCATCTTTATGTTCACTATGGTTTAATAATCTTGTTATACATAATCTAAACTATATATTTCCACAAATGTTTCCACTTTTGGACCGAGCGAAATTTCCACCGAAACCGAAATTCTATTCCTTGATAATAACAACAAAATTCACAAAATGCTGATTCTACATTACATATTCACCAAAATACTAATTCTTTTTGCTTGAGTAAAACTACTAATGCTATAAAAGACAACACAACAAAAACATCCGTGCCAATACATTTTACGAACACAAAGAAGCGTACGAACATAAAATGAAGCGTATTTAGTATTGTATATACACCACTCAAACAGTGACACACACAAGATATTAAAATATTAAATTTGTATAAACAACTTAACCAATAAGAAAAATACATAATAGTACACCAAAATACAAATTTATTACATGCTAATTGTACAATGTACACAAAATAATACTATTCTAATCATACAAATATAATTCATACAAAAAGACCATTTATCTTGTTCAGTAAATTGAATTGAATCTACGGTAAATGGCTACAAAAATTCAAGGGCAAAACACTACCTAGACATGCCAATTCAGCAAATACTAGCCCAAAAACACAACCACCCAAGAAATACACCAACATATATTAAAAGGAAGCACACCAAAGATTATTTTTGTAAACTCATTCAATAACACATTCAAAACGAAAAAGGCACATAAAAAATATTAATCCCGTACATGCTCTTACAGAGGTAATCGACTAATAAAGAAATATTGAATAGCTATAAACACTACTACACAACCCAATAATAAAAATATAATTTACGCCCACAAGAGACTAACTGTAAAACAATTAACACAACAAATAACTCGATACGTATACTTAACTCAACAATCAAAACACCACTTACACGATAAAACAGTCAAAAATACTAATACCATAGACAAACAATCCAAAATATAAATTTCATATACAAAGCAATTCAAAATACAAATAGTACATACAACTATTAACACAATAATATATGTAAGTACGCGTATAAAGAAAAGTCTGACATACTAACTCTGATCCACATAACCCGAATACTCGGTACAACCACCAAAAGTTACAATTAGAATTTGGACATACACAGGTAATCATACTAAATTTGCACGTGAATACCAAGTAGATATACTAAATCTTTATTTGCGGAATACCAAACCAACAATTACGTGTACTACTCGGCGTGCTAAAAAACATCATCCAACTGTAATGAGCATCAGAAATACTAATCTTGTATAGTATTCAAGTATATATATAAGAACCAGACAAAAATACCAAATAAAAACATAATGATACAAAAATACCAATATAACAATACATAGCACATTAAGACTAATAACTAAATACAGGTAACGAAAGCTTAGAGATTAGCTTTCGACAAGATACACCCATCTATATCTGCTCGAAGTTTAAAAATTCAGAAGATGTACCCAATGGTCCGAAACTACCAACATAAAACATCGGAATCACTAGAAATTAATTGGTCATGACATAAACATAAAAACATCGGAAATAATATAAATTGTTTTACTTGTTTAGCAGAACAACAAAATCTAAGAATGAGAGTATTTTCTAGGACGATGCGTACAATTGTAGTGTTATTTAGGAGCCTCAGGTTTTTGTATGCTGCTCTAGATGATAGTTTCGATTTATCATTTTAATTCATATAAATATAACAGTAACTTGCAAGTTAGATTTTAAGCAAACCACAAGTGAAGTTACTACTTCGATAAAACTAGAAAGCTGGGTTACTTTAGCATCACAAAAATAAAAATATTTCTTGATAACCATAAGCATGTCATAAAGTAGTATAAACGAATGAGTAAAGTACCTCAATATATTCCTTTTTAACCGTTCCACCACGTTCCCGTCACAAACCTTGCATTACGGGTTCTAGCCTTCAGTCTTAAAGCAGTTCCTGCATGCCCACGTATCCATTGGTAATGGGTGTGTGCATTTAACGATAAGTCGATAACAGGAGGATCTTTAGACCTTATATCTATTGTTTCAGTTAACTTCTTACATGTCAATAACAACAACATTGTTATTAGCGATTTTGTGGGTGCATAATGGGCTACAAAACCCTCTCTCTTATAATAAAAAAGTTAGGTGACAACACAACTCCAAATATCTTAAGATCACAGTATGCTCAAGCAAGAAAATGAAACAACATTACCGTTTTATAATCTCTCTTAAGAGAAATAGAAGTTGTTGAGAATGACAACTTTCTCTTGCCAAAGTTATTCTTATATGAATTCAGTAATCTTTCCTCTACTCAACATTTATGGTATAACTCTTTGAAATACCAGCACCCCCCCTTAAAAGNNNAATTGTCCCCTGCTATTCTTCATTGGGTTACTTAATCAACCAAGCCACTCTTACGTGCAATGACGAGTTGTATGCCTTAGACTTTAACCACTTTCACGCAAATAACCACTTCGATCCAGAAAATTATCCAATAAATAAAGAATGTATCGCTTCGACCTAGGGGCAAAGTACTTGAGCTACTATTTCTTTTTCTTCCAAAAGTAACCAAAACCACAACCACTAAATTCAGCAAAGACCAATTCCCTTCACCACCCTGACATTATAGATTCTTAAATCACTGCAGACGATAAACTCAACAATGGCACTAGCTCGACTGAGTTGGTCTATATATTACTACTAGGCATGTGTGCCCTATTTCTCAACATACATCAAGAATAGTATTCTTTTATTCTGTTAGATATTTTAAACGTCTTCAAAATTGTTTAATTTATCAAAAATAAGTAATTCCTCAAGAACTTGACGAAGTCAAATTACTTTTTCGACCCTTAAAAAGGTAAAACACCTAATTGAATTTGCAAGGAGTGATTAATTAGCTTTAAGCTCAACAGGGAAAAGGTCTATAAAATCATTAAAAAATCACATAACAAGCATTGATAGCATTACCGAGTGCAAGAAGAAGACAAATTTCAGAAAGAAAATAATTTAAATACAATTACTTGTGTTAAGGTATGTTACGTACGTCTTTCCATCAAATTATGTATTCGACCACATGTTCGCCTACCATACACATTGAAACAGTTAGGGGAGGTCTACTGCAAGAAGCAGATTCCTCAATAAATCGGATAGAGGAAGCCCAATAAGTGAACGAAAGATAAAACGAATCCTGAAAACCAGAATTATGTCAACAGAAAAAGTCAAGAAAAAACTTCCAAATTTTTACTGAGTTCACCGCTTGCTCTTGCCGGAGTTGTTCATCTAAAAATGTTCAAGTCCTCCGACTATTACATTTGGTTTTGGGGTTAGCTATCCACCAACAAGTCAATCTTTCATGCAACAACTAGGTCCGAGATAAGCAAACATAGAACTATTGGTTGCCATTTTCAGTATGTCTGCTTATGTTTGCTAAATATGTGTGCCCTGTTGCCATTTTCAGTATGTCTGCTCATTTCAAGAAACTATCCGCATAGTACAACATAATCAAGTAAGAACTAAGGTATACGGACCGGCCTATCTATTTCGAGGTGAATTTGAATACCTTGGAGACTCCAGCCACTTCTACAAAGTAATCGGAATTGGAAGTAATGAAAGTATGAAACACAATCATATGGTCTTGAAATACTGGAGATGTACCCATTGGTCTGAAACTACCAACATACAACACCAGAAATCACTACAGCTGAATTAGTCATGATATAGAACGTTAAAACATCTAAAATAGAACAAGTATTGACAAATCTGGCCTCTTAGCCTAATGCCAAATTGCATATAAAATTATTCTTTAATTTCACAAGAATTAAATGTGCTCCGAGCTGCTTAACCAATAAGAATGAAATGTATCCTTCTCGAGAAACTGAAGAAGTCAGCTTATGTGGCCGTCTATTCAAACAGTTTTATTTCCGAGAATTTAGGACCCACCTGAAAGACGATAATTAGTCCACGCCCTCTAGAGGCCCTCGTATTTGTTTCCATCAGCAACTTACCTAACCACACATGCACCTCTAATAGGCATTCCAAAAATTTAAGGGCAGGTATTAATGAAAGAAGCATGTTCCGTTATACAACATCAGCAAGAAGCCGAGGAAAAGAAGAAAGAATACTGAACTCCATAATGATATCTGCAGAACAATTCATGCCAAAACTCAGTGTGTTCTTACAATGACCATGTACTAAGATATTTGGCAGGGTCTCCAGTTTGTCAGAGAGAAATAGAAGATCGTAGCTTGCTATTGTCGAAGTTATTCTTCTAAATTTTGAAATATCGACGCTCCTGAAATCGTAATAGAATCAAGCTATTCATTGGTCGGGTTAACTAATCCAGCAAACCAGTCCTTCAAGCAACAACTATTTATGAGACAACTAAACCTAGTATATCGTGCATGCTCATTTCTAATATATCTGTCTCTGGTTAGCTAAACATGGAAGCATTCTCCTTTAAAAAATATAAAAACCTAAACCAGAATAGGTAAGCTTTTCCACAACAATTTGCTCATAACGAAAGTTTTCTTAATTTATATCTCAAATGGAATATATAACATAATGAATAACTTGAAATGCTTAATGAAAAAGAACCAAGAACATAGTGTGAAATGGGTTAGAATTTAAACTTCACCTGCAAAGCTTTTCCACAACAATTTGCTCCGAACCATCCCTAACTTCGTCCACATTATAACATAACATAATAGAGCAAGGACACGCTTGATGAAAAAGAACCACGAAACTGTATTTATAGTATAAAAAAGTTATAATTTTTAATTTGCCACTTCTTGTAACTCTAGATGCTAAAAGTTTTGCTTCAACAAATTTCTCATTTCAACAAAATATTCGAAACCAGTGAGTTGCTATAGGACATGCTTATAATTAGGTGCTTCCAATATTTGAGTGATAATCCCACAATGTTCTTCTATGTTCATATCAATAACTTACCATAATACCATCTGGAACAAAGCAATATAGTTTAGGCTAAGCCGATAGCTTATGATTATGTTTCTTTTTTCTTATTTGCTGGATAATTTTGGGGATCGAAAACTGAAACCGATATATAGATCTTTCAATAAAGTATATGGGACGATTAAACAAGTACCTGGTACTAGAAGAATTAATGATGTTGTCTGAATTCCTTTGCAAACAAATAACCAGAAAACATAATCCAACACATTCCTTCCTCACTAGGAAGAAAAAGAGTCTCTGAGCTTGGCTTATATCTTCAGAGTTCGATTAATTAAGGGTGCTTCCAACTCTAATTATTAAATATGCATCTCTGAGCATTACATGTACGACGATTTGCTAGTCATTATGACAAAGTATTACCTGATCAGCTCGGAATATATTGCACATTAACCCACATTACTTGGCAACTTGCGGTTATGTAAGCATTAGCTTATTAAATTGCACAACCACAAATGCACATGTTCATGAGCTCCAACGCAAAAATATCAAGAATCAAATTCCTGAAAAACTTTGAATGGGACTTACACTAACAATTTAAAATATTAGTAGCCTCCATACACCGTAAGTGTAGAAGTATAAAGACAAAAGTATACCAATTGCCAGCCATTACTTATATTCTAAATTATAGTCTGTTTTAGCTCCATCTCAAAAGAATCGACATTATTTGGACCAACTGCCAACCATTTTCGCAGGAATGTTTGAGAGCCTCAATAACATCAACGACTTTAGAACCTTCAAAAATGCATCTTGGAAGAATATACAATGGCCTATTCAACTAAGTAGTCTTGATTCGTTTGGTTAGCCAACTCAGCATCAAAAACAAATTGTGTGGCATTTAGCACCCGAAACTAAGTATTCCTTCAAATGTACCCGATAGCATCAAGTAAGTTTTAACCCGGATCAATTAGTTAAAATGGTTCCTAAAATGTCTTCAGGAGGCAAAAGTTAAATGGTCTTGGCATTATCATGTAGCTTCCAAGACTCAGGGGCTTCATGAGCCTTCAAGCCACTAGGTGATTCCAAATTAGCAGATTTGTTGTCTCTAAATTGTTAGCTCGACTAAGGCCCTCGAATATTATATTGCCAGCAGTCATATTGTTCATTTTTTTTGTTCAAATTCTTTCCTCGCGCAAAATCAGGAATAAGAATCAGCCGCAATATAACTTCCTCTCCTTGTTATTTAAATTGTTATCTAATTAAAATCATATGTTCTATAATAAAACAAGTTATTATTTCTCTTTTGCCACTTCATGTAACTCGTGATGGTAGAAGTTATGTTTCAACAAACTTGTCGTCTCATCAAAATATTTGACACCTGTCAGCTGCTACAGAACTTGCTTCAAACAGAGCTTTTCTAATATTTGGTGTCACTAAAATGATAATTTGACCGAGATATAAAACTTGTGATTGCGTTTCTTCTTCCTTATTAGCAGGATAATTTGAGAGAAAGCATACAGGAAAATTAAACAAGTACCTGGTAATAAAAGAATAGTGCTGCCCAAACTCCTTGGCAAATAGAAAACCAGAAAGCTGAATGCCAGTAGAATTAGTGGAAAGCAAACGAGTCCCTCGTATTAAATCCTCAGAGCTTGATTGGACGACGGTTGCTCCCAACCTTAGTTATTAAATGTAACACCCCTATTTTCTTGACATACCAAATTGGGTGGAAATAATAAAAGTCTAGGTCAGTTTTGTTTAGATGAAATACTAGTGGGTTTAAAAACCCTATTTCTCTTCACTTTTGAGGAAACCCTATAGAAAAGAAAGAGGGCGCAGCCGCTCCTTAGTGAAGGAAGGAGGAATAAAGAAGAAAAGTGATAGAAATAGATTTCTCTAGTGAGAGAACAAGCCATGGTTGTGGTCTTAAAGTCATCTAAGGCGAAAAGAGGTAGATTTCCTATCTCCTAATTTTTTTGTAGGCTCTTTCAATTTATTCCATGATAGGTATAGTATTGTTAATCACATGAAATAACGATTAAATGGCTTACAGATTAGTTTTATCTAGAATTTTATAAAACATATAGACAGGACAGTATTTCGGTCTAAATTCAACTTACATCTGGTGATGATATATGAAGAATCTCGGTGTGATTCTTATATGTTTGGAAAGGTCTGTTTGTCTACTTTCTACTAGTTCAAACGGTTCGTTAATCCGAGTTCCGAGTGAAGAGTTACGATAGTTTTCGTACAAGGTGTCAGAACAGTGTCTACTGCACGTCGGTTTACATTAAAATTGAATCTGGTGCAGATATATAACGAATCTAAGTGTGATTTTTATATGCTTGGAAAGGTCTCTTTGTCTACTTTCTATTAGTTCAAACGGTTTGTTAATACGAGTTCCGAGTGAAGAGTTACGATAGTTTTCGTACAAGGTGTCAGAACAGTGTCTACTGCACGTCGGTTTATATTAAAATTGAATCTGGTGTAGATATATAATGAATCTAAGTGTGATTCTTATATGGTTGTAGAGGTATGTTCGTCTACTTTTTAGTAGTTCAAACGGTTTGTTAATCCGAGTTCCGAGTGAAGAGTTACAATTGTTTTCGTACAAGGTGTCAGAACAGTCTCCGATGGACGAATTTATTGAGATAATTCACATGGTTTCTGTTCTTTAGGCAATGTATCTCCTAGGTAGATACCTTCTAGTGGTGAGTCTATGTTTGTTAATTATTATTTTTATTTGCTTGTTTGAGATTGCGATGCACGTGAGGATCTACTATGAGCATCATCGCTTCTGACTTGTCATGTGTTGTTGACTTGAATTGTATGGTGAGCTTGTTTGTAATTCTTGATAAGAGTCAATGTTTGTTGTGTATTGGTCTGAGATACCTGAACGAGAGTTTGATGATTGTGTCTTTCGACATAATGTGTTTGTCGACGTATATGTCAAGCTTGTGGCCATAAAGGTTTACCTTAGTTAAAGGCATGATATTTTCTATCTGCTGAAAAAAAAAGGAAAGATCGTTGTATTATCAGGGTTAGTATTAGATTAAAATAATACGAGAACCGAAAAACCTAATAGTTAATCAAAGGACATAAATTATTAATTTCGAGAGGGATTGGATAAATCTGATATATTATGTTAGTATTCACCGTTAAATTTCAGATAATGCCAATAATGAATATGAATGCAATGCTTCCTTGATTGGGGATTGAGCTTGCCTACCCGAGACTTAGGTTTGAGGAAATCTACTGCAGTTGGGTTTTAACCCAGCTATTTTGTTTTTCAGGTAATTATTGTGCACTCATGGTAGGTGTTGCTCGTGGATCCAGTTTGAAGGTCTCCAATCTTCGATTTCAAGGCGGTAGCTTGAGATTTGGGATTTGGGGCGCTACATTAAACAAACATCTTCAAACATCACATGTATCAAGTTCTGCTACTCATTAAACCAACGTATTGCCTGATCAGTTCATAGTGAATGGCACATTAGCTGTTTAATTACAACGTGACATCATCGCATATTCATAAGCTCCAACAGAAAAAAGTCCAGGTAGCTAAGTTTGTATACACCGTTAAGTGATGAACGTGACTTACACTAAAATATCATCAACAAAGTGGGAAAAAAGGAGCACAACTAAATAAAGAATCTCCATACACCATCTATATAATAAAACAGGTTGAAAAGTGCTGACTGGGACAAACATTGGAGATAAATCCGACCGTCCATCCTTGATCAACACTAATATCTATATAATAAAACAGGTTGAAAAGTGCTGACTGGGACAAACATTGGAGATAAATCCGACCGTCCATCCTTGATCAACACTAATATCAACCATTAGATCTATCACCAATACTTTCATCTATTAAATCTTGACCTTTAAATACCGGTGTGTTTATTATTGGTTTTAAGAATTCAGTTACCAATCCTCTTAAATGCTCTTAATCACGACCAAATATAAAACCGTAAGGGTTAGTCCTTTTCCCTTATTCTCACTCCATATTCAACTATCTAAATTGATGAAAATTCTCCTTATGCTCTTAAATACCTACATTGATTAATTTGTCTTTGTCGTTTAAAATCTTTCACCTTCTTCATCACAATCTAATTCTTATTCTAAATCTCTTATTCACAAACTCAATACTCACTCCTCAGTGGAAAAATCACGATTAAATCGCCTTTAAGTAATAGGAAGTGGAAACAGATACCTCTTCATATTTCCTAAACCCTAATTACATGTATGTTTTGTCACATCTCCTAACAATTTATTTTCTCAATAATCTCTCTAATAGAAATGATTTTTACAGGGATTTCTCTCTAAAGCCCAAAGGTTGCAGAAATGGTCGCAGTGAAGAAAATAGTAGGCCCCAAATCTTTGGTTGATTAATTCTGGGTTTATGAGTTTCATTTATACGTCTTACTCTCTATCTCTCACTATCCATTTTTTTTTGTGATTAGGGTTACTACCCCATGCTTGCAAAGGTTGGCATCCACCATTATAATGGAATCTGATCCTCATGTCTATTTTATAACCATTTTATGCTATTTCATGTCTATTTGGAACTTTATCTCTCTCCCAATCGATTAACTTACTCTTTCTTTGATCTTCCATCCCTGCATTAATCTATTAGGGTTTTCCACTACGCTCAAGTAACGAAGTCTTGTTTCTTGTGTAACTCTTTGTGTTTAATGATTAATATTAGATATCTTCTTCTACTTGGAAAAAAATTTCTTTCTTCTATTATAAGTTTTCTTTCGTCGTTTACTCTGATTTGGATATTCTTTTATTTCCTTATTGAGGATTGTTTTTTTGCAATGTTTATTCGGAGTTAATATCACTATCTTTTTGTTCTCTTTTGCACTTGCAGTTGAATTAGGTACAAAATCTGGCCAAAGAATTCTCTTAGGAAATTGCTCAGAATTGATGTTGTTGAATCAAACTAAGATACTCCCATTCTCTTTATGCACAATTTCCTTTAGAGGGTAATGTTTGATCATTGACGTTTTTCTTTTAAATGTCATGTTTCCGTATTTGTTGGCACATGTTAGGTTCTTAGTTTCAACCATTTTTCATTTGTTTATCCCCTTCAAATTGGTTTACGTTTCAAAACTTTTTCAGCTTACAAAAATATTACCTCTCTATCTTTTTGAAGTTGAAAACTTTCACATTTATCCTCCTCAAATTGGGGTCTAAAAGTACCACTCAATAGTTCCAACCCCTTTATCGCGACATTTTTTAAAAAATTTTAAAAGAGGGAACTGTCATTAAGAAGACAGGGAGTCGGCATGACTTACCCATCCTCCCAACTCTCTTTTATTGCCGGAGAAAGAGCGAGAGAAAGAGAGAGAGAGAGAGAGAGAGCGAGGTTTTAAACATAAGAGTGGGAAAAAGAACCTTCGTCTATGCCAACCATCTCCACCTGCTGTTCGTAGGAGTTACTTTTATACATCTTCAAGGTGTTGAATTATAGCGAATAACACGGTAAGTAATTACGTAATTTTGTTCTCATTTTCAATTGGTTATTTCGGTGTTTAGTATTGCCCATTGATGATAGATCAACAATGTAGTAAAGCAACTTAGTTTTATTTGAAGATATCGTTAATAGAAAGAGAAAAATAAATCATCGATCATCTCGAGCCTACGTCGAGGACTTTGAAGCCCTTCTCAATTCTCATTCATCATATCACTTACATTTAATGTTTCAAAATTGTAATTTCATTTGGGCATGGATCTGTTTATGCATTTCTTTTTGTTATCAAGTTGATAAAAATGGAGATTCTTAAATTAGTTTACTTGTATGTTTGAGTAGTTAGTGTCTGTCAAGGTATTTCTTCGCGATCATCAGCTTAAACCCTTGCTAGACTGTTTCACAACTAACGTCATGATATTTTTTACGAATCTTGCTGCAACCAAGTTTTGTGAATTGAGGATGTTATGGTGATGGAGGCAATCTTGCTAATACATATAACCAGTTTGTTCTCTTTCTAAGAAATGTGTACTAATTTCCTGTTGCTTTTTTTTTCAGTTTCAAATCTTCAAATTATGCTTGGTCTCTTATCCAATTCACTTGGTAAGTAATTTCAATTTGCTTTGTCCAAAATTATTGCTTATTTGCTTTGAATTCGAAATGATTATGGTGATTCGGTTGTTCCAGATCTGATCATGTGGTTAATTATTCATGCATAGACTTTGATTATGGGTTTCTTTTGTAGGTACGCTACATTTGTATAAGAATTGAGTGTCATACTCCTTTGAGAATAATTGGAAAGGATTTAGGCACTGACACCTACGAAGAGAGTAATGTTGACCCCAATTTAAGAATGAAGCAGTTCATGTAGGCCATATCATTATATCATATGTGGTCATGTAATAATGCTAAGATGGTCATGTGTGTTACTTTCACTACATATGCTGGAACTGTCAATGTTCAAATATCAAGAAAAACTATCTTAGGTTGAAACTTTATAAAGTGATATGAAGTTTTGCGTGCTTAAGATCTCCGTGGTATGTCTTATAGGAATATATAATTGGGTTAAAAAATAAAAGTTCAGTTAATTGTAAGTGACACGGCTAAATACCATGTCATAGGACTCTTACACAAGGTCATTGATTTTTTTGTTGACCAAGGGCATTGATTAACTCTGATGTATCAATGAGTTGTCCACCATTCATTTTGTATTTGTTTGGGTTTTCTTTACATTTTGATATTATTCAATGTGAAGTTAGTCGCACTTGATGATTGATGTGCTATACATCTATATCATTTATTTAGTATATTTTTCATAATGTCGTTCAAGTTTGATTTTACCGTGCCGGAGGCACGGGATATACCTAGTCTATTATATGAAACGCAAACTTTTTTGCTGACTGGGACAAACCGAAACACAAATCCGGCCGTCTGTTGCGAATTTGATAGGTTTCTCACCTTTAGATCTATTACCCATCTTGATTTATTGACCTACTCAAAGAAGAAAGTGACTAAACCCTTTGATGTGGTCGGTTATATTCCCTGGCGCCTTATCCCTCTTTCCCTTCCCGCCTTACAACTCTCCAAACGTTCCAACATTGATGAAGAAATTGATGACCTGATGTTACAAAACATTGATGAAGAAATTGATGACCTGATGGAATTCCTTATCTTCTTATCTTCTCCTTCACTCTTCTTCCATTTCTTCATCAATTTCTTTTATGGATTTAGGGTTTTGTTCATTTCTTTTTAATGGTTTTCTTTTCAGGTTCAGGTGTTTTGATGAATCATGGCAGAGGATTTTCCAATCGAAATGGTGTTGTAGGGTTCGTGTGCATTGGTTCATTTTTACAGTGATCTTGTAACTACCTAGACCAAATCGAAATGGTTTTATTTTCATGGTGGATGGGTTCTTCGTCAATTCTTTTTCTTCATCACTTTCTTTTCAAATTCTCTTCAATTTATTTGATTCAGGGTTTTCTTCCTTTCTTTTTAATGGGTTTCTTTTCAGGTTAAGGTGTTTTGATGAATAATTGCAGAGGATTTCCAAATCGAAATGGTGTTTAGGGTTCGTTTTCATTGTTACAGTGAGTGATCTTGTAAGTACTTAAACCAAATCGAAATGGTGTTTAGGGTTCGTTTTCAATACTTAATATGGTGGATGAGTTCTTCTAAAATGAAATTCTTGTAAGTACAATATACCTAATGTGATCGAAATGGTTTTATTTTCAATAAAATGGTTTTATTTTCCATACTTATATATGGTGGATGGGTTCTTCATCAATTTCTTTTCAATTTCTTTGATTTAGGGTTTTCTTCCTTTCTTTTTAATGGGTTTCTTTTCAGGTTCAGGTGTTTTGATGAATCATGGAAGAATGATCTTGTAAGTATCTAAACCAAATTGAAATGGTTTTATTTTCAATACTTATATATGGTGGAGGAGTTCTTCTAAAGTGCAAGTCTTGTAAGTACAATATACCTAATTTGATCGAAATAGTTTTATTTTCAATACTTATATATGGTGAACGAGTTCTTCTAAAATGAAAGTCCTGTAAGTACAATACACCTAATTTGATCTTGAATAGACGAAGATCCTTCGATGATAAGTATTGAAAATAAATTACAGGTTATCAACCTCTTGGTTTAGGGATTTAGGGATTTGTTCGATTTGGTTGGTAGTTCGATTTAGGTTTAGGAATCTAGGGTTTTGTTCATTTGTTTTTAATGGTTTTCTAATGATTTAGGGATTTGTTCGATTTGGTTGGTAGTTCGATTTAGGTTTAGAGAAATTGATTAAGAATTGTAGCCTCTTAATTCAGGGATTTAGAGTTTTATTCATTTCTTTTTAATGGTGTTCTCATGATTTTTATGGATTTCTTTTCTGGTTAAGGTGTTTAGTTTTTGATGAATCATGGCCGAATATTTGCAAATGGAAATGGTGCTTAGGGTTCGTGGTCATTGGTTCATTGTTATTCAATTACAATGAGTGATGTTATTTATTTTCATCCTCTAGGTTCAGGGATTTAGGGTTTTGTTCGATTTGGTTGGTAGTTAGATTTAGGTTTAGAGATCTAGCCGCAAAATTATCTATTTTTCTGATATTACTTCGATTTCATTTTCTCTCTCTCTCTCTCTCTCTCCCTCTCTCTCTCTCTCTTTAGATTATGGTTTTATTGTTTCAATCTTTACAGGTATATAATACTGCGCATTTCTTTGTTTCAATCTTTACAGGTCTATAATATTTTCACCGTTTAAGAGTAGATTTATTGGATGCTCCTAGAAAATGGTAAGACCTTTTCATCTCTCTAATTATCATTTATCTTTAAGTGTTTTACTGTTTCATTCTTTACAGGTATACACACTCTCTCTTTCTGTGTAAATTTTTTAAGGTTTTATTTATTCTGATTCATCGAGGATAACTTTGATGTTGCTGACTGATAACTCTAATATGATTTAGATTTTTCTTCTCTGTTCTCTTTTTAATTGTGCTTAGATAAATTGAGACCTACAATATTTACCATTGACACACACTAAGTGTTCGACAAATTTCCTAAATGAATTCATTACATTATCCTGTTCCTTCAATTTGGTGGGTTAAGGTGAATATTAAAAGCGGGGCTTACGATAAATTGAGGTGTATTTTAGCTATTTCCCTAAAACTGTAGCTTCTAATTTCTTCTCTACCTTTAAATTGGTAGTAACAAATTTCATGCAAAAATTCTACCATATCTTCATTAGTTGTGAAATCTCTTTCTTTTACGTTAAATCTTCTTTGTTTCAGTCTCTATTTCTGGCTCTCCTTCGAAATTTATAGTTAGGTTTCTTATAGTTACCTAACATATATATGCTACTGCTTTTTATATCTAAAAATACCGTTCTATGTGGATTTGTCAACTTTTTTATTTTATACATGCGATTCTTAAGAAATTTTGCGCTCCTTAGGTTTCTTCCCATGAACCATGCTTAGATACAACGAATTTAATTCGTTATTATTTTCGTTATTAAGTTGTATGTTGATGGAGTGAGTTCAGTGTTATATCTCATTGTTTTTAACTTCAAGTTAGTTTGGTGTTTTTTTATGAGCTGAGCTCTGAATTCAAATCTTCTTGGCGGATCACTCATTTTTGTAGCCCAATCTGCTCATATAATTAGGTGCCATTACTATTTTGCATACAATCTGTTTGAGTTTTTATGCATGTAAAAAGATAATGTTGATACCTATAATTCAGGGATCCGAGATTCACATACAATGGTAGACGTCAATTTGTTGAATCATGATAGATCATCTGACTTGCGTTGGAGGTTACAATTTCTACTAAATCTATTTAAATAGGGAATTATTGGGTTTGTGTTCAAATGTTCCATTCAGTTATTTGAATCATGATAGTAGATTATTTGACTTGCGTTGGAGGTTACAATTTCTACTACGTCTACTTAAATAGCGAATTATTGGATTTGTGTTCAAATGTTTCATTCAATTAGTTGAATCATGATAGATTATCTAATTTGTGTGGGAGGTTATAATTTCTACTACTTCTATTCAAATAGGAGAATTATTGGGCTAGCACAACACATATTTTATGGAATGCAGGTTTTATTCTATATGAGATGCTTTATGGTTGTACATCTTTAAGGGAAAAGACATACTAAAATCAAGCCTCTGATTTTGGATTTGGATTTGTGTTCTGCGTATCTTCTTATCATATAATAGCATAAGATACAAGTAAGTTAGTCTCACTGATTCTTCTATTATGCTCACCTATGTTTTAGTTTCATTTTGTTTTTCATTCTAGACTTAGTTGCAGACAACATCCTTTTCAGGAAAAACAATGAATTAAATTTCTGTAACTTTTGTGCTACATGAATCACTTTTGAGGAATTACTTTTGAGGGATCATCTTTTTCCAAAAAATGAAAAATTTTAGTATTTAAGAATTGTAAGCTTGTTTGCGTCAAACTGGATATTTTGGTTATAAGTATCGAAAACTAACTCTTTGATAAATATGTTGTTAATATTTCTTCCTACCACTTCAGAGTATTTTTTATAGAATTTATGTTCATTTAGATTTCAATTTTGATATGTATTATTGTCTTTTTTATTTTAAATAACTTAAATCATTGGTGAAGTTTTATACTCCTATTTCTTATTGTTTTCAATAGGTTGACGTCTATTACTTAGAGAATTATGTCCCCACTTATCAGTTATTGTCAATTTTACAATTTTTCAGTTAAAAAAGAGTTCGACTCTTCGCGATATTCATTTCATGATGCTGAATTCATTTCGCGATGTAGGTTATGCCATCTGATTCTGCAAAAACTCCAAATGACTAGATATAGATAACTTACCTTCGGTAATCCCGTAATATATAGTTGAATTCTCCTCTTAAGTGCTTTTGGAGAACCTATCTCTGCCTATTCGATGCACATCCCGTGTTCGCTTCCGATGATGAATTCACCTTAGGAGCACAAAAGATACCATAATTCATAATAAAAATGAAACTGGTGTAGAGTTTTGACTACTTCATTATTGTGTTTGAATACCTTCGTTAGTAGCAGAAACTCTACATTTTTGTCTGACATGGTATTTCTTCAAGAGATTTTGAATAAAGTTTATTTTTCTTTCTTTTGTCACTGTAAGTTTCTACTAATATTGTTTACCGTAACCTTTTTACTTTTCTTATTGTTCCTGCTTCAACAATTTTTTTAAGCTAGAAAAGACCCTATACGTCTAAAATTTCATTGTTGCTCGAATTGGGTTCACTTTATTTCTTGTGTGTTTTTATCATTTTTTGCTTTCAATGGGTATCAATACACTGTCTACTGTAACCTTTTTCGTTTTTTTTCTTTTTGCAGGTTTACGAATTATGAGTAATCTCGTACAAAGTCAACTGAAAGTTTGTTTTACATCTCATTTCATGTTAATATTGAAGTGCACAATCAATACCTGAAAAATGAAATAGCTGGGTTAAAACCCAACTGCAGTAGATTTCCTCAAACCTAAGTCTCGGGTAGGCAAGCTCAATCCCCAATCAAGGAAGTATTCCATTCATATTCATTATTGGCGTTATCTGAAATTTAACGTGACAACTAACATAATACAACGAGATTTACCACACGCATGTAGAAATTAGTAATTTATGTTCTTGATTATTAGGCTTTCAACGTCCTCGTTTTCTAATCCAATATTAACTCTCGTGATAATAATCTTTATCTTTTCAATAGGTATAAAAAGATCACACTATTCACTAAGATAGACCTTTATAGAACCCTAACTTGACGATTAAGTCGACAAAACATTATGCCAAAAGACACAATCATCCAACTCTCGTCGAATGATATGACAAGTTGGTATCCACGTTGTATGAGAGTGTGGTCCACAAGGTCATCCATTGTGTTAGCGCCGACCCCATACGTTCCATACCTCGATCACATCCGGTAGAGAGGGCCGAACCAACCACATAAACTCATACAAACGTCCATCAACTCCATCATCACACACATAATAGCATCATACCACATACATAAGTTGAATGAGAGTGTGGTCCACAAGGTCATCCATTGTGTTAGCGCCGACCCCATACGCTCCATACCTACATCGCCTCC